>PVHX01007417.1:25763-91548 GCA_004024805.1 Geosciurus inauris | reverse complement strand
CCCTCCTCATCTTCCCTCCACCCTTCCTCCTTCCCTCCCTCTGTCCCTTCCTCCTTCCCTCCCTCCCTTTCTCTTTCTCTTCCCACTTACCCTGAACCCTTCCTCCTCCCTTCTTCCCTTCCTTCCTCCTTCTGTCCCCTCTTCACCTCCTCCCTTCCTCCTTTCCTCTCTCCCTTTCTCCTTTCCTCCATTTCTTTCTTTGTCCCTCACCTTTCCTCTCTTCTTCCTTCCCTTCTTCCTTCTTTTCCTTCCTCCCTTCCTCCTTCCCTTGCCATCTTCCTTCTTTTCTTCTTCTCTCCTTCCCTCTTTTCTCTCCTGCCTTCCTTCCCTCCTGCTCTCCTCCATTCCTCCCTCCTTCCTTTTTCCTTCCTTCAAATCCTTCCTCCCTCTCTCCTTTATTTCCTCTCTCCTCCTGTCCTTTACATGGGTCCTATATGCACATGATTTGATACTTCCTCTAGTCCCATTCACACTTTCCTTCATATGTGTCTCCCAATACTTTTTTTTGTTTCATTTCTGTCTGCTTTTTTGGACTCTGCTTCCTGTTAGAACTGCACAAAAGCAAGAGCAACCACTGGACTGTGCTTTTAGCCTGATATTGATGATCCAGTCATGAAGAGGGAAGTATTCTGCTCAAAGTGGACAAGATCACTATCGGTAACAAGTCTTGGATTACAGGAGGTGGACAGGATGCATGGATAGGAATGCACAGAGTCCCCTATTGCAAAAAAGGGGGGGAGAAGAAGACATGGATGCAGAGACAGATTGGTCAATAACTGTGAGATCAGATAAAGGCCTTTCTTTTTCTCTTGGTTTCCACATTCCAGGAAAGGGGTGTGAGGTGGGTGAGAGATGGATTCCAAATTCAAATGTAAATTCCTTCAAGTACAAGCATTGTGAGTTTCCTCCAGTAACCTATCATTTCTGGTTCTCAGCTCCCACTTCTTAAACATGAAGCTATCTTGTGGCATCTACTCCAAAGTTCAGACAAAATGAGCTAATTGATGAAAACATGTAGAACACTAGTGTTTTTCAGATGATATGCAGCAAGTGTTAGTTATTATATTCTCAATAAAATATGAAGGTCATCAGCCAAGACTAGGAAGAGGGAAAGAGACATGAAAGTCATCCTGAAAACTTGGAAGCCAACTGCTCATTGGTCATAAGATTCACGTGAAAGACTCAAGATGATCGAGTGGTTTTCTTCTGCCACATTTAATCATTTCAGTATAGACGTGAATAGACGAGTGATTCTCCACTCTGGCTGCACATTGGAATCTCAGTCTCAGTGCTCCCCACTCCCCAATTCTGATTGCACTCATCTGGGAAGAGGGTCCAGGAGACTTTAAAAGATACCCAATTGTGTTAGTCATCTTCCTGTTACTGTAACAAATTCCTGGGTTGACCCATTTATAATCACAGTTTCGGAGGTTTCAGTCCACGATTGGCCCCATTGCCTTTGGCCCCATACTGAGGTAGCACATCATGGCCAGATGAGTATGGTGGAGTGAAGCTGCCTCCCTCGGGGCTGGGAGTCAGTGAGAGAAGAGGAAGGCGCTGGAGTCCCACTGTCCCCTTCAAGGGCATACCCCAGTGACCAGCAGCCCCGCCTCTTTCCACCACTTACCAATAGTGCCAAGCTGGGGACCAAGCCTGTGACACACGGGCCTCTGAGGGATAGTTAAAATCAAACCAGAGCACCGGGAGCAGAGAGCCACCTAAGTTAGGGTTGGGGCCTTCCCAGGAAAATTCAGAGGACACAGGATGAAGGGAAGGATTAATTAGGGAGAGCAGAATCTAAGATAAGGAAAAACTCGAGGGCTTTTGTGATAGACAGTGACAAAGTAGTAAAGTCAAGAGCCTGCAGGTTCCACTGGACAGATGTGTTGAAGTGCGAGGCATCTGAGAGAGCCCATGTTCTACTGAACAGCAACGACAAAAATTAAGTCATTTAGTGCCACATGGAAATTACCCTTGGTCCAATGAGTCTTTAAGTCCAGGTGGAGCTTAGTTTCTGAATCCTATTGATCTAAAATGGTTTTGTTCTAAAAGGATTACAGTGCTGCCGGTTCAGTTAAAGAGAACAGGATCTACTTGAACCAATTTAAGTAGGAAGCCATGCATTGCGGAGTTTTAAAGTGGATTGCAGAATTGATGAGAGGGTAGAAGCAACAGGCTGGGTTTCCGGGAAGAGTTACTTGCTGGGGCTCCGCTATGAAACTAGGCTTAGCAATTTCCATGCCTGCCATGGTCCTTGCCCTCCTCCTGTGTCAAGTCAGCATTCAAAGAGCAAAGAACCATGAACTAAGAGAAGGCCAGACAGACATACAGCAGCACTGAAGTCACTGCTCATGGTGCTGCTTAGGTGAGGAAGAAAGAGCTAACCCGGTGGGAAACTGTTTTACTGTACAAGATGTCAGCAAAGTCCAGGAAGGTGGGATACACACGTTAGAGAGTTATTGGTTGGTTTGTAAAATAATACACCCAATATAATATTCTTTATCATTCTGATGCCTTTTGGAGTGGAGTACTCTAAATTTAAGAAAATGGTCCAATTCTTAATCTTGAAATATATACAATATTATGTTTTTCTCTGTTTTTATGCTTTTTTCCAGGTTGGCAATTAGACCAATTAATTAAGGGTATTTTGCCTGAACTGTGGGGCACATTATTTGAAAGTATAAATAAAATATTACTTAAACATAAGTTCTTTCTGTACTTCTCAACTTTGTAACCATTTTGTAGTCAAAACAGCCATGCCATCTTCCCTTTCCTTCCTTTTTAAGGTACAGTTATTTTTCAGAGAGAAAGAGGGAATTAGTTTAAGAACAGAATCTAGAGGAATTGTGAAAAACAGATAATTCATAGTAGCATTTACTCTAACCAGATAGGAAAAAGCAGGGTTTGAAAGTTCAGTTAAGGGGAATCGCCTGTTTAGGTTTTAAATTTCACTCTCCTTATTCTCTTTGTAATTATTTTTTTGTGTGTGGAACTCTTTTATATTTTCTTCACCACTTTTCTTGTTCTCTTTTTCTTTGTATCTCTCAAGGCTCATAGGAAGTATCATTATTTAAAACAACACTCCATATGGGGTCAGAGATTCTAGATTTCAGCCTGGGCTCTGAAGTAAACTGACTGGGCCTTACATTTACCTTTATAGCACCCATAGCTGTTTTAAGTGGAGAGAGGATCAAGAGTCTTCCCATACACTACACAAATTTCCCACGCATAATTTTTCAAAAAGACTGTCCTTTCCCTCTGGCACTGTGTAGTCTATTGTTATAAATTAGGAGAGCATGTGTTTGCTTGACTCTGTTTATGGGTTCTCTATTCTTTGGTTTCTCTGCATATGTGTGTGTGTGTATAATGTGTATATATATATATTATTAGGTGTATATATATACATTATATATGTATTATGTATTATGTATATATGTATATGTATTATGTATATATGTGTATATGTGTATATGTGTATATGTGTATATATGTATTATATGTGTACACATATTTACACACACACATATATAATTTGTTCTTTTTAGATATAAATGACAGTAGAGTATATTTTGATATATCATACATACGTGGAGTAAAACTTATTCTAATTAGGATCCTATTCTTGTGGTTGTACACGATGTGGAGTTTCACTGGTCATGTATTCATATATGAACATAGGAAAGTTATGTCTGATTCATTCTACTATCTTTCCAATTCCCACCACCTTTCCTTTCCTTCAGTCCCCTTTGTCTAATGCGATGAACTTCTATTCTTCCCTCCTCTTCCCTTCTTATGTGTTAGCATCCACATATCAGAGAGAACATTTGACCTTTAGATTTGGGGGATTGGCTTATTTCACTTAGCATGACAGTCTCCAGTTCCATCCATTTACTGGCAAATGCCATAATTACATTCTTCTTTATGACTGAGTCTCTGTTTGCTTTTAAACCACACTGAATCAATTACCATTTTACACTAAGGTTCTTTTTGTTGTTGTTTTAATTAGTTATACATGACAGTAAAATGCATTTTGACATGTCATACATAAATGAAATACAACTTCTCACTCTTCTGGTTGTACATGATGTAGAATCACACTGGTCATATGATTATGTATGCACATAGAGAAATAATGTCCAATTCATTCTACTATCCTTCCTACTCCCATATCCCTCCCATGCCTGACTTCCCCTCTTTCTAACCCAGAGTACCTCTATTCTTTCCTACTCCCACCCTTATTGTGAATTAGCATCTGCATATCAGAGAAAACAGTCAGCCTTTGGTTTTCTGGGATTGTCTTATATTGCTTAGCATGATATTCTCCAGCTCCATCAATTTACCTGCAAATGCCATAATTTCATTCTTTTTTAAGGCTGAGTAATATTTCATTGTGTATATATACCACACTTTCTTTATCCATCCATCTGTTGAAGGGCATCTAGGTTGGTTCCATAGTTTGGCTATTGTAAATTGAGCTGCTATAAACATTGATGTGGCTGCATCACTGTAGTATGCTGATTTTAAGTCCTTTGGGTATAAACCAAGGAGTGAGATACCTGGGTCAAATGGTGGTTCCATTCCAAATTTTCTGAGGAATCTCCATACTGCTTTCCACAATGGTTGCACCAATTTGTAATCCTACCAGCAATGTGTGAGTGTATCTTTTTTCCCCACATCTTTGCCAACACTTATTTTTGCTTGTATTTTTGATAATTGCTATTCTGACTGGAGTGAGATAAAATTTTAGGGTAGTTCTAATTTGCATTTCCCTAATTGCTAGAGATGTTGAACATTTTTTTTATATATTTGTTGATTGATTGTATTTTTTCTGTGAAGTGAATGTTCAGTTCATGTATTGACAGGGTTATTTGTTTTTTAAGTGTTAAGTTTTTTTTGAATTTTTCATGTATCCTGGAGATTAATGCTCTATCTAAGGTGCATGTAGTCAAGATTTTCTCCCAATGTGTAGGCTCTATCTTCATATTTATTATTGTTTGTTTCTTTTGCTGAGGAGAAGCTTTTTAGTTTGAATCCATCCCACTTATTCTTAATTTTACTTCTTGTGCTTTAGGAGTCTTGTTAAGGAAATCAGTTCCTAAGTCACCATGGTGAGGGCCTACTTTTTATTCTATTAGGGGAAGGGTCTTTGTTCTACTGCCTAAGTCTTTGATCCACTTTGAGTTGAGTTTTGTGCAGGGTGAGAGATAGGGATTTAATTTTATTTAGCTATATGTGGATTTCCAGTTTTCTCAGCACTGTTTGTTGAAGAGGCTATCTTTTCTCCAGTGAATATTTTTGGTGCCTTTGTCTACTATGAGATAACTGTATTTATGTGGGTTTGTCTCTGTGTCTTCTATTCTGTACCATTGGCCTACGTGTCTGTTTTGGTGCCAACACCATGCCAGTTTTGTTACTGTGGCTCTGTAATATAGTTCAAGATCTGATATTGTGATACCCACTGCTTTATTCTTCTTGCTAAGAACTGCTTTGGCTATTCTGTGTCTTTTATTTCTCCAAATGAATTTTATTATTACTTTTTCTAGTTCTATGAAGAATGTCACTGGGATTTTAATAGGAACTGAATTAAATCTGTATAATGCTTTTGGTAGTATGGCCATTTTGACAATATTAATTCTAACTATCCAAGAGCATGAGAGATCTATCCATTTTCTAAGGTGTTCTTCAATTTCTCTCTTTATACACTAAGTTTCTTTGTTAGTATAAACTCTTACCCATTGTTCTTCATGATTTCCTTACCTATGCTTGGCTTTTTGAAATTCCATATAAATTTTAGAATCATCTTATGCTCCAGGTGTGTGTGGGGCGGGGGAAGGTTACTAGAAATTTTATTGGAATTGTGTTGAATCTTTAGACTAATTTAGAGAGAAGAGATATTTTTAATTTAGTATATATAACTAAGTAGATCTTCTTTATCTCTGTGATATTTGCAGTTTTCAGTGTAGAGTTCTTATACATTTTTTGTTGCCTTTATCTCTAGGCATATGATATATTTACAATTATATAATTAAACATTTTTCTTCTTGGTTATTTATGACAAACCCAAGGCCAACATCATACAGAACAGAGAATAACTGAAAGCATTTCCTCTAAAATGAAGAACAAAACAAGGATGCCCACTCTCACCACTCCTATTCAACATAGTCCTTGAAACACAGCCAGAGCAATCAAGCAGGAGAAGGAAATTAAAGGGATACATATAGTAAAAGAAGAGGTGAAATCTGTTTGCTCATAACATGATCTATATTTAGAAGACCCAAAAAACTCCATCAGAAGACTTCTAGTGGTCTTTAACCACTAAGAAAATTCCCAACCTTTTTATTTTTTATTTAGAGTCAGGGTCTCAATAGGTTGCTTACAGCCTCACTAAATTGCTGAGACTGGCTTTGAACTTGCGATTCTCCTGCCTTAGCCTCCAAAGCTGCTAGGATTACAGGCATGCATCACTATGCCTGGTTGAAGTCATCTTATACTAGGCAAAGTTGCCAAAAACATATATTGGGTAAAAGATAGCCTTTTTAAACAAATGGTGCTGGTACAACTGGATATTCATATGTGGAAGAATGAAACTTGACCCCTATTTCTCACACCACACAAAAGTCAATTCAAGCTGATCACAGACCTAGAAATTAGACCAGAAAGTGTACAATTGATTAAAAAATATGTATGCCCAACACTCTAATATATTGGCAAAGGCATTGATTTCCTTAATAAGTCTTCTAAAGTATAATAAATAAAACCAAAAATTAAAAACTGGGATGACATCAAATTTAAAACCTCTCCACAGTAAAGAAAACAATGAAGAATGTGAAGAGAGAATGAGAGAAGATCTTTGCCAGCTATTCCCCAGACTGGGGATTGATATCCAGTAAGAATAAAGAAATTTAAAAAACTCAACATCGACATCCACACACACACACACACACAACTACAAATAGTCCAATCAATAAATGGGCCAAAGAACTAAACACACACTTCCCAAAAGAAGAAATACAAATGGCCCACAAATATATGAAAAAAATGTTCAACATCTCTAGCAATCAGGGATATGCAAATTAAAACTACATTGAAATTTCATCTCACTCCAGTCAGAATGGCAATTATAAAAATAGAAGTAAGAATTTTGGTGAGGATGTGGGTGAAAAGGTACACTACTACATTGTTGGTGAGACTGCAAATTAGTAAAACCACTCTGGAAAGTAGTATGGAGATTCCTCAAAATACTAGGAATGGAACCACCATATGATCTAGCTATCTCATTCCTCAGTATATATCCAAAAGATCTAAACCCAGCATATTATAGAGATGCGGTCACAACCGTGTTTATAGCAGCACAACTCACAATAGCCAAGATATGGAACCAAACTAGGTGCCCATCAACAGATGAATGGATAAAGAAAATGTGGTATATATACATAAGAAAGTATTACTTGGCCATATAGAAGAATGAAATTGTGGCATTTGCCAATAAATGGATGGAACTGGAGACTAATGTGTTAAGTGAAATAAGCCAGACCCAGAAAGTCAAAAGCTGAATATTTTTCTCTGATATACAGAAGCTATTCCAAAATAAGGGAAAAAATAGAAAGAAAAGAAAAAGGGAAGGATTCCATCAAAATAGAAGATCAGTGGAATAGAGGAAGGAGGTTGAGGGGGAGGCAAGAGGGATAGGATAAGCAAAGAACAGTGGAATGAATGTGACCTAACTTTACTGAGTACATATGTGAATATACCACAGTGAATATCACCATTACATATATCCACAGGCACTAATTAAAAAGAAAAAAAGTACAAGTAAATAGCAGAAAGATTAGTGAGAAGAGGGAAGGGAACAGGAGGAAGGAAGATGGAAGGGAAAAGGGGAAGTATTTGGGATGGAATTCAAGCAAATTATATTTTCTACTTTTATAATTATATCAAAATGAATCCTAATGTAATGCATAACTATGAAGAATTAATAAAACTGAATAAAAATGTTCTCTATGTGTTTATAGCTACTTTAACTGATTTTTAAAAATTCAACCTGCATTTTACAGGTAACTTTAGTAAATTCAGTTATTAATTTTAATAGATTATTTACAAAGTATTTTAGACTTTCTACAAAGCATCTGCAAATAGTAACACTGAAAAGCTTCTAATTTTGACATAGTTTCAGACTTACAGAAAAGTTGCAGAACAATAGTCTGTAGACTCTTTACCTACATTTCCCAAATGTTAACATTTCACTACAGTTGTTTTCATGCCCCTTTCAATATATAGAACTACTTTTTTTCTGAACCACTTGAGAATAAAGTGCAGACATGAAAATAAGAAGTATTCACTCCTAAATATTTCATTGTACATTTCTTAAAAACAAGGGTAGTACAAGGATCAAATTCAGGGAATTAATATTCACACAATACTATCAGCTAATCAATGTACTCATTCAAATTTGGCCAGTTGTTCCACTAATAGGAAAGAAAAATTGTGATAGAAAGAAAATTCCTATCACAAATAGCATTCATCGGATATATGTCTCTAATCAGAATCAGATTTCTCACCTTTACTTATCACTCATGCTCTCTGCATTTTGAAGCATCCAGGCCAGGACCAAATAGAATGCCTGGGTTAGGGTCCTATGTCTCCTTATAACTAGATCCTAGTTTTGCAATTTATGGCAGGAATACCTTGTAAGTGATGTGTTTCTCAGGTGGCATTACATCAATTCTGTTTCGGGTGATGCTAATTTTTGTTACCAATTCAGGTAATGTCTACCAGCTTTCTCCATATGAGGGTTAACAAGTTTCCCTTTTTAATTAATATGTACTTGTGGAGAGATGCTATAAGACTAAGTAAATATTCTAGAACTTATACTCTTATCCCACTAGTTTTAGCATTTATGGTGATTCTTACCAGAGATTTTTGAAATCTATTATTTCTTCTGTCTTCATAAAATGCAATTCTACGGCGAGAAAAAGGTTCTCTTTATTTATTCATTAACGTTTTATATGAGTTATAATCGTATAGGCTTGTGGTTTCTTATTTTACTCAATGTTATGACCCATTACTATCGTCATTGACTTAGCTGCTCAAATTGTCCTCAGATTTGGCCAATGGGAGCCAATTCAAGGTGACAAGATCCTTTCCATGTGCCCCACCATTCTCTGAGCACTTTCTTAGTTTTTGGCACAAGATGCTCTCATTCATTCCCAGCCCTAGTCCTGGAGTCCACCATTTTTCAAAGAACCCCGGTTCCTTTTGGTTATTAAATCAAGATCTGGGTGCCAAGTATGCTAGACATGCTCACCGCCACTCTGATGGTACTGCTGCTAGGACCTCTCAGTAGACAAACCCAGGATTTCACATAACTCAATTCCAATCCAACCCCACAGAGTTTGTTTTAGCCTTCTTCCTTTGCATTTCCAGCTCCCAACAGTGAGAAACCTTGCTCCACTTATCCATAACATGTATAGTTATTTTTTCAATTTTTCAATCCTATTGCAAAAGTTATTCTAGGCATCTTCTGCTGGGACAATTACCCTCTAGGATATCCCTCAAGGAGGGTTTATGGCTACAAAATTCCCTGAGGTCTAGCATGTTTAAAATGGGTTTCTTATAGTTTTGATAACTAAAGAATAACCATTTTTATGTTTTATGTTTTTACAGTGCTGGAGATCAAACCCAGGGTCTTTTGCATGCTGGATGAGTGCTCTACTACTTTTCTTTTCCCTTTTCTTCCTTTCTTTCCTTCCCTCCCTTCTTCCTTCCTTCAATAAAAAAATACCGAGGTTTTAATTTTTTCTTAGAAAGATAGCTCTGCTTGTTGGGTAAGTGGAAAAAATTGTACACAGTTTTAACGAGTAAACAAGATCTACCTGTTTTGGGCTGCATTTCTGATCTAAAAGAAAGCTCCTCTTGTTTTATTGTGATGGAAACTATTTTTTTTTTAATTAGTAGACTTTTTGTTGCAGTTTTGAATTTACAGAAAAATTGAGCAGAAAATAGAGTTCCCATGTACATGCTCTGCCCACAAAAAATTTTCCCTATAAAATGTTGCACTAGTGTGGAACATGCTAGAATTAACCAGTGCATACTGATACATTATCATTGAGTCCATAGTTGACATTAGGGACTCAAGCTTCACTTTGTGTAGTTCCATGAGTTTTAACAAATGACAGACATGGGTCCACCACCACAATAACATGCAGAGTAGTTCCACTGTCCTAAAAACTCCCTGTGCTCCACCTCACCATCCATTTCCTACTACTTTCCCCTACTCCTGGCAACCACTAATTTCTGTCTATAGTTTTGCCTTCTCCAGAATGCCATGTATTTGGAATCACAGTCTGTAGCAATTTCAGACAGGTTTCTGTCCCTTAGGAAACCTTCAGTCAAAGATTCCTCCATGTCTTTTTGTAGCTTGATAACATTTTTTTTTTACCATTGAATGATACTGGAAAGTGTGCACATATCCATTTGTTTATCCATTCACCTTCTGAAGGACATCTTGGTTGCTTCCAAGATTATGAATTTACTGTGAACACTTCTGAGTAGATGCACTGAATGTAGGTGTATATGTACTACAAACATTTTTGTGAACATTTTTTTTTTAATTCAGTTGGGTAAATACCAAGGAAGGAGTGCAATTGCTGCATTATATGGTAATACTGTATTTACCTTTGTAAGTAAACTGCCAAACTGCCTTTCAACAGAGCTCTATCACTGTGTACTTCTATCAGCAATGGATAAGAGTTCCTGTTGCTCCCAATTGTCACCAGCATTTGCTGTTTTCAATGTGTTGGGTTTTAACTGTTCTAACAGGGATTTAATGGGATCTCATTGTTGTTTTAATTTGCAAGTCTCTAATGACATAAATGTGGAGCATTTTCTCACATGCTTATTTATTATTTATCATCTGTAGTTTTTGTGTCCATTTAGATCATTTTCCTATTTTTAATTAAAAGTTTTTTTCTTTCATGGCTTGTGCCTTTCGTGTTGTATCTAAAGGGCTACTTACAAAACCTAAAGTATCCTACAGACTTGGTATAATTGCTTATCTGTTGTTTTTTGGGGGCGTACTGGGGTTGAACCCAGGGCACTCTGCCACTGAACTATATCCTCAGCCACTTTATTTTTATTTGTTTTTTACTTTGAGACAGGTTCTCAATAAATTGGTAAGGATGGGCTTGAATCAGCAATCCTCCTGCCTCAGCCTGATTCACTGGGATTACAGGTGTGTGCCATGGTGTGTGCTCAGCATGTATTTTTCTGTTGATTATTTGGGATTTTCTACCTAAACAATGGTGCCACCTGTAAAAAGTTTTACTTCTTCCATTCAAAGCTGTATAATTTAATTTTCTTTTTCTTGCCTTTTTGCATTAGCAATATATAAGGCAAAAACTACTTTAAGCTGGATATTGTGGTGCACATTTGTAATCCCAGTGGCTCAGTAGGCTGAGACCAGAGGATTGCAAATTCAAGGCCAGCTTTAGCCACTTAGTGGCTAAAATAAAAAGTAAAAAGGGCTAGGGATGTAGTTCAGTGGTTCAGCATTCCTGGGTTCAATCTCTGGTACCTACCAACAACAAACAACCAAAAAAGCAAACAATTTAAAGTTTAGTGTTGTTCTTAATGATTAGAAGAATGCATTAGAGTTTGGGGCCTTGAGTTTTCTTTATGGAAAAGCTTTTAATTAAAATGTCAATTTAATATCAGATAATTCAAATTTCATTTCTTGTTTTTTTAAAGTAGTGTTTTTCAAGGAATTTAATTAGTTTAGATCTCAATTGTCAAATTTGTTGGTATAACCTGCCTATCTATCTATTATCTTTTAAAAATTGGTGAATTCTGTATTCTTTTCTTCATTCCTGATATTGTCTTTTCTCTTTCTGACTTCATAAATCTGATTTGTCATTTATCAATCTTATCTATTTTAGAAAATCAACTTTTGGCTTTGTGGATTCTCTACTACATACTTGTATACTGTTTCATTGATTTCTTATTAATATACTTCCTTTCTCAAAAATTTTAAAGGTTTAATTGTTAGAGTTTTCCTTTTCACTTTCTTGAAAGTTTAAACTGTTGATTTGAGGCCTTTTTTTTTTTTGTATACTAAACATTCTGAAAGCTGCTTTCTACAAGATTTTATGAATTTTTCTATGTGGCAAAACAGACACAGCACAACAGTCATCATTTTAACTGTTTTAAGGTGTCCAATTCAGTGGAATTTAAGTACATTCAAGGTTGGGCAACCATCACCACCATCTAGTTAAAACATTTTCTTCATTTTGAATTGAAATTTTGTGTCCATCAGGCAGTTCCTCCCTTTTCCCTCTTCCTCTAGGCCTCTGCCAACCAGAAAGCTGCTCTCTCTATGGATGAGCCTATCTGGATACTTCACACAAATGGAATTATAAAACAAATGGTATTTTGTGCCAGTTCTCAAGGTTTAACCACATTGCCGCATGCATCTGTCTTGTTTCCTGCAACTCCGTAAGTCTGAAATGGAAATGTGAAAGACCTCCAACTTCCTTTTTTTTAAAGTTGGATTTGGCTATTGGGGTGCCTTGTAATTCCACTTAAATGTTAGAATCAGTTTTTCTGCAAAAAAGAGGCATTGGGATTTTGATAGGAATTGCATTGATTTTGCAGATCACTTGATTCATCTTATGGACTGAATGGGCCCTCTTCCTAATCCTATCTTGAAATGCTAATCCCCAATGCAATGGTATTGGTGGGGGAGCTTTGGGAGGTAATCAGGTCATGAGAGTAGAGTCCTCGTGAATGGGACTAGTGACCTTAGAAGGAGACATATGCTTAATCTCTCTACTCCTCACCATTATACAAAGATTGCTCTGCAAACCATAAAGTGGGCCTTTGTGACACTTCATCTATTGGCACCTTGGTCTTGAACTTCCAAGCATTCAAAATTGTGAAAAATGTTTGTTGTTTGAACCACAGTAATTTGTCACTAAAACTAAGACGCACTACCATCTTAACAATACTGAGCTTTTCAATTCCTGAACATAGGATACCTTTCCATTTATATTACATTAATCTTCACTTTAATCCAATCTGCATTCCTGGAACAAATCTACTTGGTCATTGTGTTAGTAAGATTTTCGTTGCTTTGACAAAATGGACTTGGGGGAAGAGTTATTTTGGCTCACAGTTTCAGAGGTTTTAGTCCACAGTCAGCTTGCTCCACTGTTTCTGGGCCTGCAGTGAGCAGGGTATCATGGCAGAAAGGTACGACAGAGCAAAGCTACTCACCTAATGGCAGCTGGGAAGCAACGAGGAAGAGGCCCCTGGAACAAGATACAGCCCTCAAGGGCATACCCCCATGGACCCACTCCCTCCAACCAGGTTTCATCACCTCCCAATAACCCAATAACCTCCCAATAACACAGCTACAAATTTATGGATTAATCCATTGAGGAGATCAGAATTCTAGTGATCCAATCACTTCCCCAAAGGCCCACCTCTGCATCAGGGACAGTCTCAACCCATGAGTTTTTGGAGGTCCATTCAGATTCAAACCCTAACAATCATGGTATATATCCCTTTACCTTATAGATTTTTGTATACAGTCATCATTGATATTGGTCTATAGTTTTCTTCGAAGTTTGGTTTTGGTATAGGATAATACTCTCCTAAAAGAATGAGTTAGGAAATGATCTCTCTTCCAGTTTTTGGGAAAGTTTGGAAAATATTGGTGTTAACTCTTCTTTAAATGTTTGATAGAATTTGCTGGTGAAGCCAGCAGGTACCGGGATCTTATTCTGGAAGTTTTTTTTAAATTATTACTAATTTTAAAAATTATTATCTTAATTATTATTACTGTTGCTATCTCTTTGTTATGATATATTCTAATTTTCAATTTCTTCGTAGGTGTTGGTAGTTCTAGGCATTTGACAACTTCATTGGTGTATCTAATTAATAATTGTTCATAGTATTCTTATGATCTGTATACACCTATACAATGGAGAGTATTGTCCCCAATTACATTCCTAATGTCAGTAATTTGAGTCTTTTTCCCTTGGTCAGTCTAATTAAGTCTATTTTATTGATTTTTTTCAAAGAATGTTTCCATACGTCCTATTATTTTTATATTTTCTATTTATTTCTGATCTTTTCTTTCCTCCTTCTAGCTTTGAGTTCAATCTTTTTTATAATTCCTTAAGGTTGAGTTATTGGTCTGAGACCTTTTTAAACACAGGTATTTACAGCCATACGTTTCCTGCTGAGTACTTCTGCCTTTGCTATACCTCCTAAGTTCTGTTACATTGTTTTCCACTTTCATTCATCTTAAAGTATTTAAAAATTCATCCTTAAAGTATTTTGTGATTCTTCGACCCACTGGTGGTTTAAGTGTGTGCTGTGTAAGTGCTACATATAGTACTTGGTAGTGATCATCAGAGATCTCCTCCAATGCCAACACTCAGGCTGATTTTTTTCTGGACTGTTCCCTCACTGCTATATACTCTTATCAGTTTCCAGAGTTCCTACAGTCAATTCTACTTTCTACAAGTCCTTGTCAGTTAACTGGCTGATTTTGTAGCCGAAAGGATGGTCCATTGAAGCTCTCTATCCACCATTTTTCTCTGACATCTCTCAGTATTCTATTTTTATCTAAGAAAGGAGATGAAAAGTCTATCTACCTACCTACCTACCTACCTATTTTCTCTATATAAAGGTCAGGGGAGGAAAAATAAATCATAAAGAAGGATAAGGATAGAACCTACATTTCTTATAAACATCTCATTTTGCAGATTATGGACCTACATATTATAAATAATTACACAAAATTAAAATATTAAAAAAGCAATACACAGGATCTATGGTTGTAACTCAGTGGTAGAGCGCTTGCCTAGCATGTGTGAGGCACTGGATTTGATCCTAAGCATCACATAAATAAAATAAAGCTACCATGTCTATCTACAACTAAAATTATTTAAAAAAAAAAAAAAAAAAGCAATACCCAAACCAACTGTTCCTAGAGACAAAATTGCCTACGTCTAGCATTTATGTTGAGAAGTTGAGATTTGGGTTCAGATTTCCTAGAATGCTACAATCTTATTATGCTCAACTGTGTAACCTTGAGAAGCAGAACATAAAATATCTAGCGAATCAAACATTAGCTTCCTCCCACTAACACCTTTTTTCAAGGAGACAAAATAGTTTTGCCATCTGCATTCTAGGCTATGTCTAATAGTGAATAAACCAAAGCTGTGATTATAAATATTTGACCAAGGCCACTTTTTAGAATAATGATAAGGGGAAAATGTACCTTTTAAGAACAGGGCTATATATTAGTTCACATCTTCCTTACAAAAATAAAATTTCAATAAAAAAACTTACTTTTGCAAATCATACACATACTTTTTTTTTTTTTTTTTTTGAGGTCGTGGGGATTGAATCTATGGGTGCTCTACCAGTGAGCCACATCCCAGCCATTTTTATATTTTGAGAGGGAGTTGCGTTGCGATCCTGCTGCCTTTGCTTCCAGAGTAGCTGGGATTATAGGCATGTACCATTGTGCCCAGCTCCCCACGTGTACTTGAATAAAAGTGCCCATCACGGGTTGGGGCTGTAACTCAGTGGTAGAGAACTTGCCTAGCATGTGTGAGATACTGGGTTCGAGCCTCAGCACTACATATAAATAATAAATGAATAAAATAAAAATCCATCAACTAAAAAAATAAAAAATAAAAAAAATAAAGTGACCATGAGAACTGAATCTCTCAATTCCTATGTTGTGTTAACACCACCATTTATACACTAACATCCGAGTCCCACATCTTATTTTCAACACTTAGTGACCACTCTGCTTCCTTTAAACGGTGCCTTGAATCCAACTTCCACTTTATATTCCTAACACAACTGCCTCAATCTGAATATGGATTTAACTGGACTATCCAACAGCTAACCTCGTCATTTCTGGCCTCCATGCTTGGCCTTTTCTAAATCCACTTTCCATTATGACTTTACAAAGCTTTTACCAAAATACTTTGAGGGCACTATTTTGCTTATACTCATCATCTACAGTGGTGATTTTTCATATTCCTAGAAGACACAAGATCAGCAGAATTGCCTGTCTCTATGGTGTTATGCCTACATGTATAAGGTTCCCTGGTCGTCCCTGTTCTTCAACCTTCAATCGGTTGCTTAATTTGTTTAAATATTTGGGTAAGTTTCTAATCCAAAAAGCACTTCCCAAACTCAGGTCTTTGTGGTGTTGCTCCCAGATCTCTATTCAGATTTAATTTACTAAATGAAACATTTCTAATTCAGCAAACTGGATTCAGAAATGCCTGTGAATATGAATGAATGCTAATATATACATGTATATATATATATATATGTATATATATATATATATATATGGAAGAATATATATGGAATATATATATGGAAGAATATATATATATGTATATATTAGCATTCATTCATATTCACAGGTATTTCTGAATATATATATATTCTTACATATGTATTACATGTATATATTAGCATTCACCCACCTATAGAAAATATACATGAAATTGCTATGAACCAATCTATGATCATTTAAGTTTTATTTAGAAATTTTAGAATTTTTTAATATATATGTATATATACACAAAATATAAAGTTATATATAAAATACATATAAAGATCATAGGTATCAAAGAATTGAGAAATCCCTGAGGTTTCTTTTTTGTCCCCTTCTTTATTCTTTTTTGTTTTTTAATATTTTTTAGTTGTTGATGGATCTTTATTTTATTCATTTATTTATATGTGGTGCTGAGAATCGAACCCAGGGCCTCCCACATGCAAGGCAAGTGGTCTACCACTGAGCCACAACCCCAGCCCCTTTATTCTTTTTTGATAATAACCTGTTATCTATACAGAGTAAGAAAACACAAAGAGGAGAAATTACTGCAATTTTATTTTACATTTTAAAATTATTTCTCATATGCTTAAGTCATAAAATTAAGTCATGGATATGAATACAAAGATAAATATAGGCACTTTAAAAACTGACAAAATCTGTAATATTTTCAAATCAAATTTCCTATTTTTACAATACAGTGAAAAACTAAGTTCATAAAAAGATCACATATGAAAATATAATAGTAAATGATTTCAGTGTTCTGTGAATATATGGCTCTGAAGGTACATTAAAGTATTCACTTCACTTGAAAAACATCCAGATACTAAACCGCATGTAGATTTAAATTAAGTATCTTTCTTCTGTTAACAGTTTATTCAGGGTGACTCACAGAAGATCCAAGAAGGGTCATCACTTAAGAAACTCTCCAGGTTAGAATCACAACCAAAATTTGAAAGCCTGGTCGAAGAAGCATGGAAATGCTGGGTCTTGACACAATGGGCAGATGGGAGTTTTCCAAAGGGTGGCACCACTCCTATTCCTTACTAAGCTTCTCAGTGACCTCAGGGCAAGTAGTACCTCCCTCTGATCAGAGAGAGGTCCTCACTGCTGAGGACACTGGGTCTCTGGAGTGGATTTGGAGGACACGTATACAATAGGGTGTGATTTCTTACAAGGTTCCTTTTCCAATTTGCTTGCAGGTTCTTTCCCTTCGTTAACGTCTGTTTGAAGCATTGACTCAGGAGCTAACCTACAGGCATTAAAGCATCCATTCTAAATTCAAATGTAGTTAAGGAAAAAATAGAGAAACAAATCTGTAATATACTGAGCCTCCAGGGAGGCATGGTGCTATTTTTTTAAATAATCAAGAAAAAAATTATAGTTGACTCCAATACATTAAGAATACTAAATGACTCTCAGAAAGGAATTGTTCTTATCGATAGACTTACTTTTAAAAATGTCTAGCCAATACATTAAGGTTGATAAAACGGCCTGTTAAGAACTAGATTAAAGAATTAAATCTGATGAGATATCTACCATGATAAGTACACATAACACAAAGTTGGAATGCTGGAGCAATATTTTAAAGTTAATATGACATACAAAAGGCTATCGCACAAGATGAAAACACCATGGGATCCTGGGCTGCACAGATGTCTGTCTTGTACAGTGAAAACGAACTCAAACTGAGCTTCAACTAGTAGAATAGTTTAAGAAAAATATAAACAGTGGGGAAATACTAAAATAGGGCTGCAAACTCTTTAAAGAAGCATATCAATTAAATTTATAAAGCATGTGACAGTGAAGTTTCCAATAAAAGCCACTTTTGTTACAAAATTATCTTCAGATTGTGTATCTAAGTTAAGCATGCAAGACACAAGGTAGAAATGTCTGGAGTGAGCAGATGGACTCACACACACACAAAAAAAAAAAAAAGAAAGAAAAGAAGAAATGTTTTGTGGTATTTTATTTGTTTTTGTTTAACTAGCAAGGCAAAGATTTTCCAATGTGCAATTTGAGTCAAACAATTTAACTACATACATTGAAGTAAATTTTTTTTCAAGCAAAAAAGGGCAGCATAAGAAATGGAAGCAACATAGCTAGCAAGGTATGCACTGATCGGTTCTGGAAATCCACCTTTGGAAGCCCATACAGGCCATGCACACCCACACCATGATCCACACAAACCCATACTGGCCATGTGCACACTCCCAGTGAGCCACACACAGACATGCACACCTGCGGAACTCTCCTCAGAACTGTTTGCACTACGGGTACCACCTATCAGGTAGCATCCATTTGCAATCATTTCCCCAAGAATATCAAACTCTTATTTTATGTGACTTACAACATTATACAAAAACTCAAGGAAGGGAATAATTAATCAGTCTTCCTTATTAGAACAACAAGCAGCTAGCAGTTTTTCCATTGTTGAGTACATTTAGGAGCACTGAAAATTTAAAGAGAAATCAGATAAAACATACAAGGAAGTTCTTTTACATATGGTGGGCTGTCTTACTTTTTCAATCAAATGCATATAGAAATGCCTGATTCTGTTCCCTTCTTTCTAAGTACAAGGTAGCCCTAGGAGCACCTTAAAAATCTCACTTCATTGGAGACAATCCAAGCTATTGTCACAGCAGTTATGTTTGATTTTTACATGTCTAAAGGTGTTTATTTTTAATATACCTGCCATTACACTGCAACATTCTTCATCTTTATTTTTCCTCCATTTCCCTCACTCACTTCTGTTTTTCCCACCCAATTCCTGCTGTGCATGCCCAGAACTCCAGCTGCAGCCAGTTACAGCCTCTTCCTCTGTTCACTTGCTCTTACCTTCTTATTTTTATTCTTTTTAAAAGACAAGGCCCTTCAACTATCCCTTCAGATACATGTCTGACACTTTCTCTTTTAAGCCACTAATTCAATTATGCAGAAATTGGAGGCTTTGAAGTTTTAGAAAAAATGGAAGCAAATTAGCTTGGATATTTAAAAATGTCAAAATAATTCAAAGTAATGTCTGAAGGATGGGTATAAACAACATCAAAAGCCACAAAAATACTTCACCTACATTTTCTAAACTAAATTGTCTTAAGACTACTAGAAAGCTTTGAGAAGGTAAGCTGATCATTCTTCATGGCTACTCCGCAACCAGGAGAAAAGTAATAATAGCACATTCATTCAAACCAACAAGAGGGATGTGTGGCTTTCTAATATGACTCCCTTACTCAGGAGTCCTTTCCCCTTGTAATCATTTTTGTCTTTCTCAAAGCTTTAGAGAAGTTGAAGGTGGGCAGATGAAACTGGTGAATTACACTGCATGCAATGTTGAGAAGACAGATAAAGAGACAAAGAGCATAGCTCACGCAGCGAGAGGGGAGAGAGGAGGAGGGCTGCTGGCCACCTTGAAAAGAGGACACTGACCTGAGAGAGCTGGGTGTGTTCCCACTTCTTTCACTTAAAGCTTCAGCGTCAGCTGGCCCCGCCACGAGCTTCACACATTTCTTCTCCTTCTTTGGCTGCACATCCATGGGCAGATTTTTGTGAAGAGAGAGAGGGGCTATGGAAGTGTCTGCAGACACTGATTTTTCTAACTCCACGTCACCTTCTGAATGGTTAGGACAGGACTGTGTCTCCTTCTGAGGTGGGAATCTAGAAGCTCCTTCCCCAGCAGCGCCGCTGGCACAGTCATCTTCAGGGGGGGTCACATCTAGAGGTAGCACCTCCCGCCTCTTTTTGAGTACAGGCACTTCAATTTTCTCTGAAAATGAAAACCATTAGAAAAATACAGTCAATGAACAAGAGACAGCCCAAGGGAGCAGTTATATATAAAGTCTTTTCCTTTTTCTATTCTTTCAAAATCTACTCATCTCCTCATTGAAATCTATTCTTTTTTTCTTCTTTCTTTCTTTTTCAAAGACTCCATTAACTAAAGCTTTTAAAGGTTATTCGACCAAAAATTTTTCCTTGGGAACTCAATACAGGAATTCCAGGAATGAACAGAACGTTCTCTTGTGGTATTTTGATAAAAAATCCTAAGGGGAGGTGGTTCCTAAGGGAGACCTTGGTGCCTATGGAGATAAAAATGCAGTGGCAAAGAGTCAGGGAGTCCAGGTTCAAGTCTGGCACTTCACAGCTGGGTGACCTTGGGGAAGTATTTAACCTTCCTGCATTTTAATGTTTTTAATCTGCAAAATGGGAATGAAAAGTACCTACTTTGCTTAGTATTGTCTGTTACAAGGATTAAATGAAAAGAACAGGTCAAACTCTGAATACAGAACATCCCTTGCTGCTCCTTTGAAACCTACAGCACCTGGATTTACTAACCATCCTCTGTCCCTTTGCTGTGTTCAGTCCAGCACACTCTTGACATTTCTAATGGGTAATTTTTATTCATGGGAGCCTACTAGGATTAGGGAAGAAAAAAGGAGAAAAGAAAGAGAAGTCTTTTGAAACCATATAAAAGCCTTCTCATTGTTGACAACTTCCCCATATTGACCACAATGAAGAGAGTTCAGCCAGTCAACAGTTTGGGAGCAGACACTGGTTGAGAATCCTTAACCTGAAACATGTTGACAATACCTTTTGGGGAGGGGAGGGAGTTAGAATCATCACATTCATAGTCGTCTTTATATTTGGCCTTTTATTTTAAAATTTATACATGGTACAGTTCACTTTTTGTAGTATACAAGAGGTAGAAGGTGTATGGGTAGGCTATTTCTGTCAGTGATTTGACTTGCTCTAATAACTGTCCAAACATTGTTCCTTAAAGACGAGAATTGTAAGAGAAGAGGTGGAGTAGAAATCTCCAGTGATAATTCCCCTGCAGAAAGATCAATCTCAATGACTATATGCACACAAAAATATCTTCAGAAGAACTCAGAAAACCAGAACAGGTAAGCTAGACTGTGAAGCCCCTTTGGACCACAAGGGGAAAGGTTCCCTGTTACTGTAACCCCTTGTCCCCAAGCTGCCGTGGTATCACCTGCAGAAAGCCCCTAGAACTCAGTTTCTACACTGGAAAAAGTAAGCAGGAATTAGACATTTGACTTCCTCACCACTGGAGTCCCTCTGTGGGAGGGAGTCTCACTGCTCTGGCCCACAGTGAGCAATGAGAATACCCAGTGGCATGTTCCACCTGAGATCAGCTGGGAACAAGGACAAGTAGAGTGTAAGGCTAACTAGCACACAGAACCTGGCAGTGGCTCTCCATCCCTGCCAGAGGAGACTTGCTACCAAGAGGTCCTCTGGACTCAAGAGCCTGGCTGGCTCTCCCACATGCCCTGAGTGTGTTCCATGAATCTCCTGTGGGTCCATGCAGGTTGGTACTGCACTAGCAGCAGAATCATCAAAAACCTGCTTCTAACCTAAGCTCAGGGTGCCCTCTAATGCTGAAACGGAACACCACAGTCAGTCTGATAAGAATTTCTAAACAAGCCTACTGAAATACAACAGTCACAAACAAATCCAGACTGCAAAGAATGGAATAAATACCTGATTCATCAATGAACAGACAGAGATGCATGTTACAAGGACTAAGAAGAGCCAAGGAAAGATGTCCTTACCAAATGAACAAAACATGCTGCCAAAGACAGACCCAAAAGACATTCAGATGAATGATCTGGCAGACAAAAAATTTAAAAATACCTGGTTTAAGAAAACTCAATAAACTTCAAGACCAATTCAAAAAAATTTATCAGGAGAAATTTAACAGATTGAAATAATTAAAAAAAAAAAACCAAAAAACACCAAATTCTGGAGCTGATAAATAAATGAAATAAAAAAGCCAATGGTGGTCATTAACAGCAGACTGATCAAGTAGAGGAACTGGTGAACTTGATAACAGGCTATTTGAAAATAGAGGAGAAAAAAGAATGAGAAGGAATGAAGAAAATTTATGAGATCTCTGGGACACCATTAAACAGCAAATCTGTGTGTCATTGGTGTCCAAGAGGAACTAGAGAATGACAAAAGGTTAAAATTAAGTTTATTCAAAGAAATAACAGAAAACTTTCCAAACTCAATAAAGACACAAACACCCAGCTACAGGACAATTGAAGGTTGCCAATAAGATTCAACCCAGGGGTTGGGGCTGTAGCTCAGTGGTAGAGCGCTTGCCTAGCATGCGTGAGGCGCTGGGTTCGATCCTCAGTACCACATATAAATAACGAATGAATAAAATAAAGATCCATCAACAACTAAAAAAAAATTAAAAAAGATTCAACTCAAATAATTCTCAAAGGTCAAAGACTCTGAAAGCATCAAGAGGAAAGAAGCAAGTGACACATAAGGGAATTCCAATATGCCTGGTGGACTTCTCAGGAAAAACCCACAGGACAGAAGGGAATAAGATAATATCCCAACTGCTAAAGGAAAAGGAATTGGCAACCAAGAATACTGTACCCACTAAAGCTATTCTTTAGAAGTAAAGGGAAGACAGACCTTCCCAGAAAAACAAATCTGAATGCATTCATGGCAACCAGGCCTGTCTTACAAGAAAGGCTTTAGTGAGTTCTTCAAATGCAAAGAGGAAAAAAAAGGATGAGAATGTGTAACATGAAAACACTGAAGTCACAGGTAAAAGTGAGCATTCAGATAAATCCAAAACATAGGAACCAGGGGATGTAAACCACTTAACATCCTTAATAGGAAGCTTAAAAGACAAAACCAATACAAAAAAACATACAGTAATTTGCTAAGAGAGATGCAGTATAAAAAAGATGTAAATTTTAACATCAAAAAAACTCAAAATATGGGAGAGAAATGGAGTTAAAGAGTAGGCTTTTTTCTTTTTTGCATTTGAAATTAAGTTGTCGCAGCTGAAAATAACCTGTTGTAATTATAAGATGTTCTGTGAAAGCCTCGTGGAAATCACAGAGCAAAAACCTTAAATAGATACATGCTGATAGAAAAAAAAATCACTTAACAACAAAGAAAGACAGAAAGACAGGAACAAAGATGTACAAAACAACCAGAAAACAAGTAATTACATGGCAGTATCAAATCTGACTCTGCTACCTACAAGATACTCACTTTGATTGAAAGGATATAGTGACCAAAAGTGAACAAATGAGAAAAGATATTCCGTTCAAATGGAAACCAGAAGAAAATAGGAGTAGCTATACATAGACAAAATATGCTTCAAGTCAAAAACTGAGGACCCAAGGCCATTACAGAACAAAAAAAAGAGTACATAACAATTGTAAACATATGCACCCATCAGTGCCTAAACACACAGAACAAGCATTATTAAATCTAGAGTGAGAGGCAGCAATGCAGTAATAAGGTACTTCAACAGCCCACTTTCAGCAATGGAAAAGCATCTAGCCAGAAAACCAGCAAAGAAACATGAGATTACCAGCAAAGAAACATGGGATTACTAGCAAAGAAACATCAGATTTAAACTGCACACTAGACCAAATGGAGCTAAAAGAAATTACAGACCATTCCATGTACCAGCTGCAGAATTCACATTCCTCTCAACTGCAAATGGAACATTCTCAAGGGTGGATCATGTTAGGCCACAAAAGAGAACATCAGAAACTGTATGAACACATAAAAATTAAATATGCTTAGAAGCAACCAATAAGTCAATAATGAAATTAAAAGATACATTTAAAAATTTATTTTCACAAGTAAAACTAAAAATATACCAAATATGCCAAAACTTTATGCTATCAGCAAAAGCAGTTCTAAGAAGGAAGTTTATAGCAATAGACTCATACATCAAAAAAAGAAGGACGAGAGCTGGGGCTATAGCTCAGTGGTGGAGCGCTTGCCTAGCATGTGTAAAGCATTGGGTTCGATCCTTAGCACTGCATAAATGAAATAAGGGTCCAAAAATAACTGAAAACATTTTTTTTTTTAAAAATAAGATCTCAATGCTTCACCTCAATAAACTAGAAAAAAATAAAACCAAAATTAGTAGAAGGAAAGAAATAATAAGGATCAGAGCACAAATAACCAAAACAGAGAATAAAAAGAATATGAAAGACCAATGAAATGAAGAGTTGGTTTTTGAAAAGATACACAAAATGAGTAAACCTTTAGCCAGACAAAGAAAAAAAACTGAATAAATTTAAAAAATCAAAGGTGAAAAAGGAAACATAAACTGATTCCACAGAAACATAAAGGATCTTAAGAACTAGTAAGAATAAGTGTATACCAGCAAATTGGAAAACCTTAAAAAAAAAATCCTGGAGAGCAGAATGCAACGGCATATCAAAATGATTACACACCACAATCAAATGGAATTCACCCTAGGACCCAAGAATGGCTTAACAAACACAAATCAACAAGCATGATCCATCACATTACAGACAGAAGGGGAAAAAACCATACAATCATTTCAAAAGAAAAAGAACTGACAAAACTTAACATCCTTTTATGACAAAAACTCTGAATAAATTAGGCATAGAAGGAACACAACTCAGTATAAGAAAGGCCATAGATGATAAACCCACAGACAACATCATACTTAACAGGGTCAAAATCAAAGTGTTTCCTTTAGGATCTGGAACAAGACAAGGATGCCAACTTTTACCGTTATAAGTCAACATAGAATCTGAAGTCCGAGACAGAGCAATTAGATAAGAGGAGAAATAAAAGGCAACTGAATTGGAAAGGAAGTCAAATTGTTCCTGTTTTTAGATGATAGGATCTTTTATAGAAAATTCTGAATACTCTACCTAAAAACTATTAGAACTAATAAATACAGTAAGATTGTAGGATACAAAACCAACATACAAAAGTCAGTAGTGTTTCCATTCAACAATAACAAACTATCTGAAAAAGAAATAAGGAAAGTAATACCATTTACAAAAGCTATAGTGAAATAAAATTACAAAAAAGTTCAATAAAATACCTAGGAAAAAATTTAACCAAGGATATGAATGACCTCTACAATGAAAACTATAAGACATTGATGAAAATTGAAAAGACAGGAAAACATGGAAAGATGTAGCATATTCATGAACTAGAAGAATTAACATTGTTATAATAGATGGTATTAGTAACAACAAATCCACCCAAAGCAATCTACAAATTCAATGCAATCCTTATCAAAATTCCATGATTTTCTTTATAGAAAAAGAAAAAAATAATCCTAAACTGTAAGAGCAAAAAGAACAAAACTGGAAAAGTCACCGTACCTGAATTCAAAATATGCTACATATCTAAAGTGACCAAAATAGCAATAGTGCAGGCATAAAAGCAGTCAAGAGAGTAATGGAGCCCAGAAATAAATCAGCATGTTTGCCTGACTTTTGACATGGGTGTCAAGAACACACAATGGTGCTGGGAGAAAACTGGATATCCACATGTAGCACCATAAAATTACACCTCTATTCTCATCAGATCCAAAAATCAACTCAAAACTATGAAACTACTTGAAGAAAACCTATGGAAATGCTCCATGACCTCGGTCTGGGCAAAGGTTTTTTAGATAATCCCTCAAAAGCAGGAGTGACAAAAGCAAAAATAAGCACACAGGCTAATATCAAACTAAAAAGCTTCTATAGCAAAGAAAACAATTAACAAAGTGAAGAAAAACTACAGAATGGAAGAAAATGCTTGCAAATTATACATCTGACAAAATGTTAATATGCAGTATCTATAAGGAAATAAAAGAACTCAATAGCAAAAACCCTTCATATAATCTGATTTAAAAAATGGGCAAAAGACCTGAATAGACATTTCTCTAAAGACAGGTTTATGAAAAAATGTTCAATATCATTAAATCAAATCATATTATTACTCTACCCTAGTTAGAATAACTATTATCCAAAAAAAAAAAAAAATCTGATGAGGATATGGAGAAAGGAGAATTCTCATACACTGTGAGTGGGTCTGTAAATCAGAAGTCATTATGGGAAATAGTATGGAAGTTCCTCAAAAAATTAAAAGTAGAATTAACATATGACCTAGCAATCCCAGTCCTACGTACATATTCAAAAGAAATGAAATCAGTAAGTTGAAGAGATATCTGAACTGTGTGGCACTATACGAAACAGCCACAATATGAAATCAACCTACTTGTCCACCAATGAATAAATGAAGAAAGAAAATGTGATATGTACAAGTAATAGAATACTATGCAGTCATAAAAAGGTATGAAATCCTATCATTTGTGACAACTTGGATGAATCAGAGGACTCTATGATAAGTGAAATAAATCAAGCACAAAAAGACAAACATTGTATGATCCTATTCATCTGTGGAATCTACAAAAGGTTGATTTTCGTAGAAGTTGAGATGTTCTCAATGAAGAAACAATGAATGTTTAAGATGATCAACTGCTAATTACCTTCATTTGATCATTACACAAGGTATATATAAATGGAAGCATCATACTATACTCCATTAATGTCCAATTATTATGTGTCAATAAAAAAGCATAAAATTCCCAATATTTAGCTGGAAACATAGCCCCTGAGAATCAAGATTGAATTTTCTCAGCTTTCCTGTGGCAGTGAGGCCACATGAATGAATTCTGCTCAATGAGATGGTGGCAGACCAACAGGAAAGGAGCCTGAATCCTATGAGTCCTGCAATGCCTCCTCAGACTTTCATCAGAGGGAAGAATAAGCACTTAACCCTAAACCATGTTTAGATCTTCTATAAACAATCTGAATTAGCACAGCTTCCAACATTAGCTGCTTCCACAAAATTTAACTTTTCAGTATGACAACATGCTACAATTTTAAGTAGAAAAGACTCAAGTGTCAGTATGATGAAGCTAGACGTCCAAAAAGAACACATATCACATTCATGCATACCCAGTTCTCTCTGAATTTTCCAGCTGAAAATTTGCCTGATTTGCTACAGACTGATAACCACAAAATTAGTTTGTAATGACATTTGCTAAAAGCTACAGTTTGAAAAAAATGTTGATATACTTTCAGAGCTACTTAGGACTTAAAAGACAAAAACACAGGAAACTTACATACCTTCAGGTTCGTACTTCAGCTTTAATTCATCTAGCTTAGCTCTCAGTTTCATATTTTCACTTTCTGAAAGCTGAAGGCATCTTTCATTTGCAAAAAGTTTTCGCTCAATATCCAGGGCCCGCTGGCTCTCAAACAATGCTTTCATTCTCTGTATGGACAATTCACCTTTGCTGCTTTCATTTTCTTTGCTACAGTAACAGAAAAGGAGAACCAAGGAATGTCAACATATAATGTGAATAACTTAGTGGGATAAATCTTTTATTTTATATTTGAACACTTAGTTAAAAATACATCTCTTTGGGATTTTTAGTAACAAAAAACAACAAATAATTGAAATTTAACAATAGCACCCCTCCCCCCAAAAAATTCATACATTATTCCAAAGTGATTCATGCATAAATTCCTTTTAAGTTATGTGATACTTATTCTTGAAAAATTTGGATTACAAGGATATTTTCTACATAAAAGTCCTTTTTATTTAACAATCTAAAAAGGTAACAAAATTATTTACTGAAAGTATTTCTTCAGTAATTAGCAATTATTAAATCTTGCATAAAACTCATTACACTAAGATATTCTGTTGACTTTTTCTGTGGAAATTTCTGTGGCAATTTAAACTTAAAAAGTTGTTGTTACTAATACCATCTATTATAATAAGTAAAAAGTCTTCATCTTCCATCTGCCAACCCAGACACCTACTTTAAGTTCTCAAGCTTTAGCTGCAGTAAATCTGTATAATAGGTGTTATCTTCCAGAGCACCAGAGTTGGCTGAAGGCTTTGAATCCATACTTTCATATAAATTCTAAAGAAAGCAAAAATTCTTATTACTTAAATAACAAATTAGATTACTATATGCTTATTAACAGTAGCAGCAGCCACATGTTAAGCTCTCATCCTTGGCAGGTACTCTGTGAAGATCCACCCACTTACCTGAGAGCAGTAGGTACAAGAACCACCAGTCCTTTCTTAGATAAGTGGCTCAAGGTGCTATAAGCAGGGTAATCAAGAAGCCAGAATGTGAATCCAGGTGAAACTCACACTTACACCTGTGTTTCCAACTACACCTGTCTTAGGATTTCACTCTCCTGGGTTTTAGAATGAGAGAAGCAAATGCTTGCTGGGTGAATTCTAGTATGACAAAGCTATACAATGGAAAAGTATGAAAAAGAGGAGATTCTTGAAGTTATTTTGGTATCTATGCTTTAAATATTCTGATTTACTATTTGAATATTTTCTTTAGTGGAAAAAAAGTAGATGCTTAAAAACTTGCAAAGAATTTCAGAGACTGCACATTTGAAAAACTCTCCTGATTTAAGGTCACAATTTTCAAAGTATAGCACCCAAGCCCAGTGATGAACCATATACACCTGCCAAGTGACACAATGCAAATTTAACTAAAATTATAGTCCTTTTAATAGCTTTTAGAAGAGATAGAAATAGAGTTATATGAACAAATTTTATGATGCACTAATGGGTATAATTTAGAATGCTCAAGAGGTCATTAATGCTTATAAAAATCTATCATTTATAAACTTAAACTTTTCACTGGAAGGTTAATGAAAAGATATCAATGCTCCTAAGGTAATTAAAAAGTTTATAAATGTAATGCAATCCTAATAAAAATACCAATACACTTCTTGGTACTAGACAAGATGTTCACAGAGAAAAAAACAAATATGTAAGAGTAGCTAGTAAATTAATGAAAAAGTAAAGCTATAGTGGGGGACAGAATGTACTACAAAATCTCTAAAATCAATAGAATAGAAAATGTAGAAATAGAGCCAAGTACGCTGGGAACTTGACAGTAGTTTGGCATCTCAGATTCCTGGGACCATGATTTAATAATGATGCTGGGACAACTGGCTAATTGCTTACACAAAAGAATTTTCTTCAGTGGGGATCAGGACTCCTATTTTAAAAAATGAAATCATACAAGTACTAGTGGAAAACATGAGTGAATACTTCTACACACAATCAAACAAATACTTACATAAATGAAAGTGTGTTCAGTTTCACTCTTAGTTGAAAAATACAAATTAAAATGACACTGATACTATTTCTCATCTGTCAGCATGCCAAACACTTAAAAACAACATGTTCCATTGGTGAGGCTAAGGAGAAATAGGAACTCTGATACCTTGCTGGTGGGAATACAAATTCTTAAAAGTCATATGGAAAAGTTTGGGAATACCTAATGAAAGTACATTTGAATTTACTTTCTGACCCAGCAATCCCACTGTAGAGACGAACTTCGAAATATATTGGCAATAAGAAGAAAATGAACATGTACTCAAAATGTGCTTTGCAGCACAGCCTGTAGTTGCAAAATAGTGAAAATCATCTAAATGCCTAGACATAGGAAGTGGGGGCACAAGCCAGGACACCTCCATGTAATGGAATTCTTTGTAACTATATATAAGAATGAAGATCTGTATAAATAGAAGAGATTTCCAGTATATGTTGTTAAATGAAAAAGAAAGTGCTAAAGACTGTAATATGCTACACTTTGGTTAAACAACAAGATGACATTAAGATATACAGAAAGCTTATCATTTCTCTGAAAAGAAACAAAGAATAAGGAAACCTGAATCAAAAGGATCTGGGTACCTACCAGGGTGGAGGAAGGAGGAGCAGAGACAGGGTAGAAGGGATGGCAGAGATGATGGTGAAGCCAAGGGATGGGAAAGAGGGATACTCCTCTGAGTATACCTTCTATAGTTCTATTAGAACCGTATCAATGTTTCAAATACTAAAAAAAGAAAGAAAGAAACAAGGGTGGAGGGAGGACAACAAAATGGAATAGAAACAGAAAGTAAGCAACTTATCCGTGTTTCAGCTGGATAATATACTTATACCCAAGGGGGAAATGGAATTAAAAAAAAAAACAAAAAACACAAACAACCCAAGTAACTTTTGAACACACCATATTCTGATTAAGTGTCCTCAGGCCCAAAACAAAAAGCTGCACAGAAATCATGAATTCTAGTTAGCAGGTTAGTAAAATTATATGTGTTTTAGATTGAGTAAATAAGCAAATATATGAGATCAATATCAGGTTTCTTGTTGTCAGAAAAAGGAGAAGACAATGAACCTTGTGATCACATTACAATTGGTTATAAGCAGACTCAGGTTTACTGTATTTGTGTGTGTGTGTGTGTGTGTATGTACACACCACACACTCTCCACTCTAGAAAAGTCTAGAAGTGATGACATTGAAGCAGTGCAAGTATATCTAGTGTCCAAATCTTTGTTTCTAAATACCATTATTCACTAAGAGAAACAAGTGCTCCTTGTAGAAATGTTGATTCCAGGACGGGTGCAGGTGAACTAGGAATACTTTGCCATGCCAGAAAGAGACAGAGTACTCAAAGAACCACAGGCTAGAGAATAGGGAAGTGCTCCTACTGGTCACATCTGGAACAACTGAGCATCAGAATAAATAAAGTAACAAATTATAACCCATAAAATAATAAAAGAATCCATGAGGCTACAACCAGAAGCACAGATGAATTAGGAGTCTTCTTTTCTATCATTTTTGTTATTGTAATATAGTACACTGAGTAGGGTATAATATTATTCCTGTAAAAATACACCCTGAATCTAATTCAATTGGAAAAACTCTAAATGAAGAACAATTTACAAAGCAACTGACTGTATTTTTTAAAAATATCAAGGTAAAGAAAGAGGAACTATTCCAGATTAAGAAAGACTAAAGAGCCTTGAGGGTAAAACATGCAATCTTGGATTAGACCCTAGAATTGAAAACACTAGATTTTGTTTTTTCTTTTTTTTTAAAATTTGCTTAGGGTATGTTTTCATCAGATTTTTTGTCTCTGTGACCAAAAGACCTAATAAGAACAATGTAAGGAAAAGTTTACTTGGGGTTCATGGTTTCAGGTCTCAGTCCACAGATGGCCAACTTCACTGCTCTGGGCCCAAGGTGAGGAAGAACATCATGGTGAAAGGGTGTGGAGGAGGAAAGTAGCTTAGGACATGCTAATCAAGAAGCAGAGAGAAAGCTCTGCTCACCAGGAACAAAATATAAATTCCAAAGTCACCCCCTGAGTAACCTACCTCCTTTAGTCATACTCTACCTGCCTAGAGTTACTACGCAGTTAATCCATATCAGTGGATCAATCCACTAATTAGGTTAAAGTTCTCACAACCCAAATATTTCCCCTCTGAAAATTTTTGCATTGTCTAACACAAGAGCTTCTGGAGGACATCTCATATCTAAGCCATAACAGGGTATCGATGATAACTGGCAAAATGTAAAAAGTAGCTCAGTTAATAGCATGATTCAATGCATACCAATGTTAATTTCTAATTTTGACCATTTGCTTATGTCTCTAATAATATCATGGTGCTTAGGCGTAAAAGGACATCTGGTTTGGAACTCATTCTCAAAAGTTTAAGAAAAAACACATGTAAACAGAAAAACTAATAAATCAAACATACAACTGAAAAACAACTGAAAAAACCCGGGAGCTCCGGGTCAAAGGTATGTAGAAGTACTTTTACAACTTTCCTGGAAGGTTGCACTAATTGCACAATAAAAGAAACTTAGAATTTACTAAAGACATCTATAAATTCCAGTAGACATACAATGTTGAATTGACAAAGCTCCATTAAAAAAAAATGGAATAGATAGTACTAAAAATATCAATTACTGATGACACATAGGCAAGAGATCTCACTGACATAATACTGAGCAGAAGACAGAAACAAGAGTAAACATATACCAAATGATTCCATTTATATGAAGTTCAACAGAATTTGTTCACATAATGCTAATACAAAGTTAGGAGGTGGAGGCAGGCATTTAAATGGGGCCTTTCTGGAGTGCTAGAAATATTTCATATCATCTGATAGTAATTACAAGTATATATATATATATATATATATATATATATATATATATATATATATAAATAAACATATATGTTAAAACTCATTGTACACTAAAGGCATAGGCACTTACAAACAATAAATAGATAGTAATACAACAAAAATAGAATAGGTTGGTTGTGTTTGCCTTACTAAAAGAAGCAATGGTCAGTAATACCGAAAAGCAAAGAGACAAGAAAAAAATAATCTAAATATTGGGTTAATCTGTACCTAAACTGAAAGTCAGTTATACAATGAGAAACCTGTTTAAACTGAAAATATTAAGATATTTAAATCAAAATCTGGCCACATTTTTTCAAGGTATTACACGTACCTTAAATTTCTCCAGATTTCTAATTTCTCCTAAAAGATGTTTTATTTCACCGTTCTTCTGCTCTAACATGGCAAACAACCGTTCCTGCTGCTCAAGTTCAGTTTGAGATCCTTTCATCTGTAGCAACGTGGCAATCTGTAACTAGAATCACCCCCCCAACAAACTTGAGATATTCTGATAAGCACATTTCTGGAACAATTTATATTTTGTACTAATATTATTTGGAACTTGTTTTGAAAACTAATTAGTTATTTCTAGCTTAATAATTTGAAAATATGTATAAATTAGCTTTGTTGTAGACATAACTTTGGAGTACTTCTACTTTTTAATGATATTTGAAGTCTTTAATATAGTTTTTCAGTTCTGTGACACACAAAATTGAACTGCATGACTATGGTCCAGAGGGTGTCATTTAACTGGTAAGAAAGCCTGGACAAATAAATGTTGCCTGCTATTTACCACTTGTACTAACTCGTTAAAGTGATTTCTCAAAAATTTTAATTAGCTTTACTTAAGTAGGGGAAATTGTTAAGTATGTCAGTCACAAACATGATATTCACAATGATAAGAAAAGGAAGTACCATGTGAGTATTTTTCTACACTTTAACCCCAAGACAGTTTTGAGAGGCAAGTTCTATCACTTGTACTTTTTAAATGAGGTAGCTGCTTTTTAGATGCTCTCAGAATACATGTCCTGGATAACACAACTAGCAAGTGACAACTATGCTTCAATCAAGTCCATCTAATTCCAAGTTCAATCACTGACTTTTCCCATTTCTCTAGTAAAACTGGAAGCCTGAAAAAAATCAAGACTTTCTTCCACATATTACCTTAGGAACTTCAGGCAAAACAGATCATATACTAGAATTCTAAGGACTGGTATAATCCTGGAATCTTTCCAATTGCCACAAGGTTTTCTTGTTACTTCTTATTTGAGTGTAGCAATGACCAACAAAACCCATAAAATTAAAGAGGTTAATTATATGCTTGATTTGAGGAGCTGCAAAAAAAGGGAACCCTGAATAGTTCAAACTTTCATCTAAAATAAGACTTCATGAGAAGTGAGGAACAGCAAGAGCTAGTCTTAGTGAAGTGGGAATCCAGAAAGATACCAGACTAAGAGTGAGGAACAAACACTTTTAAATTCTTTTTCTCTATTTTACAAAGATTTAAACCTTCCTGGCAAGGCTAGTGAGTAAATCATTAAAATAAACAATAAGTATTTGTAAGTATACTAATGTTTTCCCCAGATTAACTTTTTGAAAACATAAAAATATCTTATGATCTATATGAAATCTTTAATTTTTTAAAAAAATCATGCAGTTCTAGAAAAAATTATATACGTATACCCCTTGAAAGAAAAGATGGCTTCTGTGATACATTTACCTATATAATGCTAATAGGAAGTAGATTTAACAAACATTTAAGAGTGGTAATTCTACACCTTCATTCTCTGCATCTGTTCTCTATTAAATGCATTTTGCTTCTTTAGTGACTGATACTTGACTTTGACACTGATAAGCTGGCGTTCCATTGCCGCCCTTCGATCTTCTACCTGGAAAACATTGACATGTTTGATTGTTCTTATAGTAAGTGAAATGACAGTTTACTCAATTCAAGTGTTAGAATATGTGTAAGTACCTCTGCAAACAAAGAGTTGCCCTTACTATTGGGATCCAAGGCTTGCTGGAGGGCCTGGCCCAACTGCACCTGGAGATCTTGATTTGTTATGCGAGCTTTCTAAATTCAAAAGGAAACAATTTAGCTAATAAAGATTAGATCAGCAAGAAAGCAATTTAAAAACTGGAAATACTACCACCGTAATCATAATACCTCTAAGGCATTATAGTAAGAAACTGCTTCTTTCTCCCGCTCTTCTTTTTCTTCTTGAAGTCGGTCTACCTGGCGCATTAAGTTAGTACTAAGACGTTCTAGTTGTTCCTGCCTGTACTGCAGTTCATTCACTTCTTCTTTGAGGGCGTTCTATTCAACAGAAATTGAAAGACAAAATTACCTTGAAAATGCTTTCATTTAGCAGCTGCCCAACTAACTTATCAGTGGTAGTTCACACTCACACTAAAACTAAAAAACCTGTCAAAGTTGTTAGGTACCTATTAAAATTTTAAAAATGACTTAATTTTTCAGCAGGGAACCAAATAAAAGGCTCTAGAGACTGCTCTTTTTGTCTATGAATTCAGGGCTTTAATTTTTAATGACCCGTAGCCTCAAATGAAAAACCTACATTCACAAAAATTTCAACTTTCACTGTGCTAACATTTTATATTATGACACAAACTAGGATCAGTAAATGTTTCTACATCCTTTCAGAGGTTTCATTAATCTAAAGGTACTATCTGCTGTATATAATCATGTCACTTAATACTATTTTATAAATGAAGTAATTCACCTAAACTCTATAAAACATTTTTTGGTTAGTTAGATCAAAGATAGGTCAAAAACCATTTCTTCCTCCAAACTAGCTCATAAGAATGTAAAAACACATAAAAAGTATGCACAAGAAAAATTAAAAAACTTAAGAAAACACGTGCCATAAAAATTACCTTCACACTTTCCATTTCAGTCAGCTCAACCTGAAGAGCTAGCATCTCTGAAGACATGCTTTCCTGGACACGCTCAGACATCATCCGTATTTCCTCTGATTTATGAGAAAGGAGCTCCTTTTGGTGTTCTACTTTGTGCTTCAGCTGCTTTTCACTAAGCCTCGCTTCATCTAACTCTGCTTTCAATTTTTCTATCTAAAGTGTAAAAAAAAAAGATCTTATAAATCAAAAGGTATTTTCTTTCTGTAAAACATCACTGAGTGATCCAAACTTGTACAAGAGACTACTAGAGCTTCCAAGGAAACTGCAATAGTGACCTACCTTGTTTTATAAACAGTCCATACTAGCCATCCAAGTAGGGCTGAATGCATTAAAGCAACCAGAAACACTGTGCTGCTGTGTGAACAAATGCTGTGACCAGCCATGCTGGAGCAGGCATCTGACTGGAAGGCTACCACAGCATTCTAGGGGAGACGTGACAGTGGGGACTAGAGCCACAGTAACCTAGATCAAGGTTCTGTCAGTCAAATCCCCACAACAGGCTTATGAATTCAACATGAGAAGTAAGAGAAAGATACTGAATAAAAAGCCAAACTTTTGGCAAAAGTGGTCTAAGAACATCAGTAAGACTGAAAATTTTGTATGGATTTACTCTTTGCTCTACTACCTATGCCATCTCTACAGTTGGCCCTTGCTTCAGCCCCTGAAAAAATATCCCCTATACTGCCACATTTATGTACTGAAAGCTACACATAAAATGAAAAACACACCCACCAGGAAAAAGGCAAATGCATCATTACTAGTCATTACTGTCTCAAATCAGACTAGTTCCAGACAAGCTAGACTATTTGTCAGTAGTGTGCAGGATGACTATGTATTTCACAAAAGCGTTATTTGTTTTACTGCCTATTAGGAAAAAATAAACCAACTCAAATATGTGATTTCATTGGTAACATTACTTAAAATAGAAAAACACTTAGAACTAATTTAAGAATTATGGCATCAGTATAGGTTGTACACAGAGGATGTTACATGAAAAACTAAAAACTGGAAGAGACTTCCGAGAAGACAATAAAAAAGTCAAACAAGTTTTGAAAGAATTTGTAAAAGTCTGGACTCCACACGAAGAGGAACCATGGTGAAGCTCTGGATTCCTAAGAAGCAATCTGAAGGCTGCGTGGGTGGGTGTGCCAGAAGGGAATGGGCATTCATGAACAGCTGCTGACTATTCTGTACTTATGTATGAAATGGAGCCAGTACGTAATGTGTCATTAGATTATGTGTCATTAATTGTCATTAGTACAGTGACACAGGATTTGGTGTGAGATAGACTTGGTTCAACTCACAACTGACAATTTCTAGCTCTTACCTTGTTCAATTTGCTCAATCTACCTACATACTGGCTTTCTCATCTGTAATATGGAGGTAACAACAGGATCTCCCTTAAAAATGTATTGCAAGAACTGGATCACGTTTTTCCTCAAAAAACATATAAGGTATCAATGCTAATGTACGGTTAATTTATAAGGAAGTAATAATTTGTTCTACTCAACTACCAAGCATACCACTAACTGCAGTAAAGGTTAATGGACCAGTCTTTCTGCAAGGAGACTGCTAGACTATGAACAAGGAGGCCTCGGTAGTCACTAACCCAATCATTAAAAAAAGTGCTATTATCAAAATTAAAAAAGATATGTCATTAGAAGGCTATGATTGATACAGGTCTCATAAGAAGTTATTGTTTCCTCAGTACTTCCACTCTCAACATTAAAATGATAGAAAACTTGATCTTGGCTATTTGCACAGCAGTACTTGAGAAAATTTTCATCATCTTATATTAACAGATGGTTGCATAAACATGGGGTATTTTTGCTCTGAAAACATACACATATCCAAACCTTGTTTTTCAGTTCATTCACTTCCTGTCCATGGCTTCTGCTTAGCTGCTCTTCTAATTGTTCTAGCTGCATTTTTTGTTGTTGCTTAATAGCTTCACATTCACAGCTCAAACTTTCTAACATGCGACTCTTGAGCTCAACTTCTCTTTGCAGAGTATATTTTTCTTGTTCATAATTCTGAAAACAGATTCAATTATAATTCCATTACACAAAAATTACTTAAAGCCATTACATATAATTAGTTCTCACCTTTAATTGGCTCATTCCTATTTCATACATTTGCTGCTTTCTGAGAAACATGTTTCTATGTAATATTTTTAGACTGCAGTTGTCCAGAGGTAATTCACAGGATGGAAAGTGAAACTAAAAATAAGGAGGGGGCCTACTGTATGTTAAAGTTCATGATGGAGATATGGTATTTGCTTCAACACCCTGTCAAAGGTATTGACAGAGAAGTTCAAGATAAGAAGTATTAGTTCGAACTCCTTCATGAAGCTTTAAAATATAAGATAAAATTAAACTAGAAAAAAGACCTAAAATAGTCACATTATTCCTCCAAAAGCATTCTGCTTTTGATAAGTTATTCCTCAAAAAAATTATACAAAACATGATTTTATTTTCTACTATTAGATTTGTGATCTTTGCTTTGCTATTATAATTAGGTACTAAGTTCTTGGTCAAGAACAGTACCATACGGAAAAACATGAGCCGCCATTAGTCACTTTTACCTGCTATATTTACAATTTTCAATTTAAATTTTTACTACTGAGCATTTACTAAATCAAACTGATTTATTCATTCTTTCACTAAATATTTGTGTGCCAGGCATTAGGGAGGGATACAGCAGTGAACAAGACAAAATTCTTAAGGAGACTGCAATCCTGGAGATAATTAGCCTGGCAAAGATGAAAAGTCAGTGATGCTGCCAGGCACAGTGGCTTACACCTGTAATCGCAACGGCTCAGGAGGCTGAGGCAGGAGGATCACAAGTTCAAAGCCAGCCTCAGCAAAAGCTAGGTGCTAAGCAACTCAGTGAGATCCTGTCTCTAAATAAAACACAAAATAAGGTTGGGGGTATGGCTCAGTGGTCGAGTGACCCTGAGTTCAATCCCTGGTATCCATTCCCCAATCCCCCCCAAAACAGAGTGAGTGATGCCAACTTTACATTACAGTTAGGGCTGGCCTCTGTAAGTGACATTTAACTGAAATCTGAAGATTGAGGATTCAACCCATGAAGAATGGGTGAGGAACAACTCAGTAGGAGGAAAGAGCTTGTATAAAACTCATAAGGCAAGACAAGAATAGCCTGAACAAGGAAAAGTAGTTTTCTATGTTTGTAAAAGTCCATCAGAAGTCAAATCACATAGGGATGTACAAACCCAAGTAAGGAGCTCAGAGTGTCTTTTGTAAATACAATCAGAAGCCTTATGCAGGTTCAGAAGGGAGGTGACATGATCTCTTGTGCTTTTTCATGACCCCCTGGCTGCTATGTTGAGAAAGAATGATCTGGATGGCAATGATGGAGCAGGCAACCTGGTGAGAAGGTTGACAGAAAGAAGAAAGTGGTCTGGATCAGAGTAGTATTAGCCTAGGTAGATGTTTTGTAAATCAAGTCCTTAGAATTTGTGGACTAAATCTGAGACTCCTAGATTTTTTGGGTCAAGCAACTGAATGAATGCCATTCAATTTACTAAATAAATAAGCTAAAGACAGAATGTTCAGTTAGTGGACAGGGAATTAAATATTGTTTGTTTATATCAAGTTTGAGATACTCAAGTGGGCAATTGAATACATTAATTAAAGAGTTCAAGAGAGGACTAAGAGGTTGCTAAAATACCACGGGGCATTTAGATGATATTTACAGCTCCAAAATAAATGAGGTTTTGTTTGTCCACCTATGTAAAGTGTGGACAAACAAAACCTGGTGATAAATATTGTAAATTGTGGTAGAGAGAGTAATCATAATTGAAACTCAGAACACACTGCTTTGGAAAGAGTATTAGGAATTCATTAACTCATTCACCTTTAATGAGAGTGACATAGATAGGAAATTAGATCCTCAGAAAAGAACAAAATAATTATTGCTAGACAAAATAAACCTTCAAAAGCTAAGTACATCTTTGTAAACAGAGGAGTCCAGAGTCCTACCTCGGTCATGGTCATCATTTCATTACGACATTTGTCTAATTGATTTTGCAATTCACTTTGGCTCTCCAGTAGTTGTAAACCATACTGTGCAGCTTTTAGTCGCTCTTTTTCAACCTCTTTGAGCTTGCTTCGAAGATCTGCAATGTCTGCCTCCATGTTCTTTTCCTGTTTTTAGCCTACTATAAATAGAAGAAATACAATTATTTGAGCGTAAGCAAAAAACTCCTTATAACGATACTAATAATAAAAGAATCATGTATACTCAATGCTACTATCATAAAAAACATAGTATTAAGACTTTCTTCCTGATTTGTAAGGGGCCAAATCTGCATTCTTGTTCTAAAAGCAAGAATTTTTCTGATAATTTTGTTACCTGAATTGAGACCAAAGCAAAAAGAATAGAAAAAAGCACATTTAATTGTGCTTCTAAGAAACTCACCATCAGGAAACTGTTCAGTTGTTATATGTTAAATGTCCATAATTACTAAGGTAGAATTAGTCTCATAATTGTGTTACTGTCCAAATAAAGTAAAAGGAGAACAATGACAGAAATCAAGAAACTTTATGGTATGCATGCATGACTGCTACGTAGAATATAAAAAGGCAGTTTGGAATCAGACTCACAAGATAAAGCAAAGAATATCCTGTCTTATTTTTCACAACAGTGCTACCTTCCTGAATATATTATATTTGTTTCATTACAAACAGATTTATAGTTATTTTCCTAGTTACTCTTAAGAGAGTATGTAAAATAAAAACTATATTCAGAGCAATTACCAAGCTAAGCCTTTCAACTTTATATATAGGATAACTACACTTTAACTCAACCTCACTTATCGTCCCTTTCTATTTGGCCTCAGCCCCTTAAGCCAGATTGAAACTGGGCTGTGCATTCACACAGCATCAGATGTTTTCCTATGTCTTAAGTTGATAGAGTTATGCATTTGACAAGCATGCTTCATTAGCTAGGCTCTATTCTGGGCACTTCAGATCATTATAGCATAAAATTGGCAAAGTTACTCATTCATGAAACTTACATTCCAAGAGGGAAAAACAATAACAACACAATAATTAAATACAGTGAAAAAAGCTCAAAAGAGATAGGTGGTGTAATTAGGAGGCAAAAGACGGGACTTAGGTATGCACCATTGTGGGGAAGAATGTTCCAGGTAGATGGGAAGCCCTAATATGGAAAAAGAGTCCAAGATATGAACTAGGACTTAGGTCACAGATAATAAGGGGAGTGGGCAGATCAGGCCATTAAAAAGTGGTTGGCTTCTATCATGTGTAAAGTCATGAAAAGTCACTCCAAAGTCTGAAGTAGACAATCTGACAAAATTTAAAAGAATCATTTCCATGGCTGTGTTGAATAGTTAGGATGAAACAAAACTGGAAGCAGAGAGACCATGTGAGATAATGCCTCCTGCTAGGGTGGAGGCACAGTAGATGAGAAATGCCAGGATTCTGCATATATTTTGAAGGTAAAACTAATATAATTTTCTTATATATGGAATACAGCAAAATAAATAAAATTTTAAAAAAGTAAAAAATGCCTCCAAGGCTCTGCCCTAAGCAAGCAGCAGAATAGAGTTGCCCTTAGTTGAGACATTGATGCAAAGGTTTTTGTGGGGTAAGGGGACCAGGATTTCAAGTTTTGCATAAAAGATGTCAGGCAGGCAGCTGAATTAATATATGTGTAGGAGAAGGGTCTAGGCTAGAAATATCAACTTGGAAGTTATCAGCATAAGTTCTTCAGACTGAGTATCAACAGAGGATGAATATAACAAAGTAGAGGACTGAACCCTATTAGCAGGTGAGGAAGAAGACAGCACAGTATATTCAGGAGTTAACAATGAGATAAGGGGGAAATCAAGAGTATGTGCTGTCCTAGAAGCCAATAAAAAAAGTGTATTAAGGAGGTGGGAGAGATCATACCAAATACTGCTGCAAAGTCAAATTGGCTACTGGATTTTGAATTTATGGAAGTCACTGGTCACCCCGAGAATAGTTTTGGTGGAAAGATGGAGTGAAAGCCCACTTGGAATGAGTATGATAGAGAATGGTAGGAGATGAAAAAGTGACAGAAAATAGTTTTGGTTCAAAAAGTGGATAAACAGAATAGTAGCTGGAGAGGAAGTAGGGACAAGTTTGTTTATTATTAAGATACAAAACAGTATGCTTGTATACCCTGGGATAAATTCAGGACAGAAGATGATATAGGAGATACTGGAGAACTCGCAGTGATGTCCTTGAAAAAAAAAGATGAGGTCTAATGTACAGAGACCAAAGAATGGATATTTTCTATAAAATGAAAGCCAAGCATACAGTACAGATACTGATTAACTAGGGAGATATAGTAGTGGGAGTATGTTTAAATAAACCTAGTTAGTCTTTTCTTTGTTTGTTTTTTGGTAGTGGGGGTCCTGGAGGTTGAACCCAGGGCTTGTCCCATTCTAGGCAAGTGCTTTACCACTGAGCTACATCCCCAGCCCTAGTGTGACTTTTTAAGTGCCTCAGCTTATCACTGAATTAGGAAACAAAATTTTTAACTGAGAATCAGCAGGTGGGAGGAGATACATGGTTTTATAATAGGGCAAAATAGATTCCATAGACTATCCAGTGCAGGCTACTTTAAAATGCAAGACTTTTTCAAAGTCTATATACAATGAAGCCAGCCAGCTATCTGTTGCTCTGTTAACAATAACTTACATTTGTTGGGGATGTAAATCCATTTGCCAAAACAAGTGCTTCAAATACATTATCTCATTTAATGCTCTTCATGAGCCTAAGTTAAGCAATTATTATCATCTCTATCCATCAAAATAAAAATGAGGTTAACCTCAAAGCCTCCCACCCAGGAATACATAAGGAAGCCAAAATATTAGCTCTCATTCATTCAAAATAGTTGCTAGAATTCTACTGTGTATCAGACAATGTGCTTAGTGCTGAGGATAAGATGATGATCCAAACACGATATAATATCTGTCTTCTTGAATTTTACAGTCCATTAGTAGAAAGGCATCAAATCAAATAACTGAACTATAATGCTACAAGTTTGATAAGTGCAAAAGGAAAGCTGTAAGTAGGGTGCTACCTAAGCCTATAACTAGAAGGAATTGTCCTAATCTGGGTACAAGGGCTAAGGGGTTGGGGGCTGGGGGGTTAGGAAGGAACATCAGTAAGAAAGATTTCACCAATTAAGTGGCTTTTCAGCTGAGCTCTAATGACTAAAAGGAGTTAACCTATTAGCTTGCAAAGAGAGGTGGCCATGGATGAACTAAAACTAATATTTGTCATACATTTTGCTTGGTACTCTATATACATTTTCTTACACAATGTTCTCAAAGATCCCATAAGATAGAAGAACTTCCATTTTAAACATGCAATCTTAATGTGACACACAAAGATTAAGCAACTTGCCCAGGGTTATCAGGAACTAAATGAGATGAGAACCAGAATCTACCTCCAAAGCCTGGTACTTTAACCACATTTCTGTCCTGCCTTTCAAAACAGCACACAGCCAGCCGCAGTGGCTCACGCCTGTAAGGCCAGAAACTCGGGAGGCTGAGGCAGGAAGATCCCGAGTTCAAAGCCAGCCTTAGCAACGGCGAGGCGCTAAGCAACTTAGTGAGACCCTGTCTCTAAATAAAATACAAAACAGGGGTGGGAATGTGGCTCAGTGGTTGTGCGCACCTGAGTTCAGTCCTCCGTACGCCCTACCACCACCCACAAAGGAAAAAAAATAAAAACAGCATACAAAAATATTTGGAACACAGGAAGCTCTAGAAATCAAGCTTCCTGAGTTCTTCCACCTCCATCACTTACTGGCTGCATGAATTTGGACAAGTTATTTAACGCCTTGTTTCATCATGTTCAATACAAGGACGGTAAAAACCATCGTACAGGCTTACTGAGAACATTAAATATGATAGTGGATGAAATACAACTAGGGCGGAATCTGCCACACGGTGAGGAGGGGCAAAAACAATGCGAGACACACACGATTTGAAAATTTTAAGCCACGTTTTAAAAAAGTAAACAAAGGATAAAATTAATCTTAACGTTTTACTTAACCCACTGCATCCAAAATATCACTTCAACTTGTAATCATAATAACTGTTACAGATACTGCTCTTGTAGGATACCACCTTTAAAAACCGGTGTATAATTTACATTTGATTCGTGTTCCCACAGTGGCTGGGGAGCCATTGTACTGAGCAACGTACTTCCAGTGGCCATCAGTCTGAGGCCCCAGCAGCCGCCCGGCCCTCCATATTTATCCAGAGTCCCCCAGGGTGGCGAGACCGTCCAACCGAAGACTGAGGCCCGACTGGAAGCGGGTTTGTAAGCATTTAGGGTTCCGGGAGCGAAGACGTTCCGGCCAAAGGCCTCCGCCAAGATCCAGGGCCCAGACTTCCTCTAGCCCTCCTCCCCGCGGATACTGCTCCTCTCCACTCCCACCAGTCTTTACCTCTATCTTCCTCACTCCTTCCCCCAGCTGCTGCGGCTGGTGGCAAGAGCTAAGAGGTCCGGGCGTCCGGATCCGTGATGCTCCCTCCAAACTACCACAAAGTCCTCTTCCCATTCATTTACTGAGTCGTCCAGTAAGCGCCAGGGCTTTTTGAATACAGTTCCCGCGAGAACTCTCACTTCTCACGAAACGTTCCACCCAAGGCTCGAGAAAAGCAAACACCCAGGAGCGTTCGGCAGAGCGCCCCGCCCCCCCCCCGACCACGACTGCGCAGGCGCGAGTGGTGCGCCCAGGGCTAGGCGCAGGCGCAGGCGCGGACCTGGTCTCCTGCCGTGTCAATTTTACCACAGGTGGTTTTCCTGGCTGTAGTCTGTTTAAAGTTGTGTTTGTGGGGTTTGTTGTTGTTTATGACCAGGCCTTCTGGAGGGACAGTGTCGCTTGGCCGTGATGGGTGGGACTGGCCTCGGGGACCGTTGTTAGCGTTGTCCACCCACCAACAGACTGTCCGGCCCGCGTGCTCCCGAAGACCTTCCCTCCGAGTCTCCTAGGGTTCCAGACCCCCCAGTCAGTGTGGCGGCGCCTGAAAGCTTCCCAGTACCCTCACAGGGCAGGTGCCCCCACTCGTACGGGTACGGCGCTGAGTTGCACACGGCGAACAGCCCTGTGAGGTGCTCACAGTACCGCTCGTCTTCCAGAGGAAAGCAGAGCCGCAGGAAGAAAATGACTTGTCTAAGTGATAGAACTTGAGTACGAACTAATGCAGCCCGATTCTAGAATCCGGGCTCTTGAGAGCATGTATTTTAATAATCGTGTTTTGTTAAACTGGTGCCTATTCGTTATTTAAAAATTTAAGCATTCATAAAGAATAATATCCAACATTTAGTGGACACTGCTGAGTCCTAGTCACGGTTATGTGGGTCAATTTTCGAGCTCAATCTTTTTTTTGCCTATTTTAGGGTTTTGTTTTGACTCTTTTCTCTTCCATCATCAGCTTTTTTCATTTCTGTTGGACCTTCCCTCTCCACAGATAAAATGTAATAAATGCCATTGCAAAATAATAACAACAATAACTTCCCTGACTTCAATCAGGTACAACACCATTTGTTTGCTTCTTTTTGTAACAAAATACCTGAAGGAAAAAAAAGGTTTACACTTACTAACTACATTTTCTTACCTTTTATCGCTACCTGGTCCAACTTCAGCAGGGGTTCAATCCCAACCAGTACAGTGAAATGGCTCCTCAAGTACACCAGTCAATTTTTTGGGAGGAGGTGTGCTGGGAATTAAACCACTGGCCTTGTGTATGCTGAGCATGTGCTCTGCTGCCAAGCTCAAGTCCACCAGTAATTTGTGTCTTGCAACATCAAGTAGTCAATATTTAGTTTCTCCCTTCTGCTGATATTTGTCAGAGTTGATTGCTTTCATTGAATTTTTGTTTTATGTCTTGGGGTGCCACACTCTCCTTGATTTTTCCTTTTTCTGCTTGCTTTTGGATACTTCTATTCTGACTGAGTAGACCAGATACAAAGGATTTAATCTGGGTTTTAAGATAAGCAACAATGATAGCAGATACATCTGGGGCCTGAAAGAGCCAAATGCTCATTCATTTTTAATCAACCCTGGGTTGATTAAAATGATAAATGAAACAAATATCATTTACCCTATCATTTAACAAAGATTCCTTAACTCAGAAGTCAGGAAGACACTATTCTAGCCTGGACCAGAAATGAATGAAATAAGTAACCTAAAATCTTTCTTAACTTTTTTCCCCCTCCTTTTACAGGAGAAGGTAAACCCTATGTCATCATTCATGTAAAGGATTGAGTGGCCACAGTGAGCTAGACATAGTGGAAAGAATTCAGAGATGTGATAAACTACTTTCTGGGAGATGCTCATAGTGTAGTGGAGTATTGAGAAATATAAAAGTAACTTTACGGCTGTATATGAATGCTACTTGCATGGTATAAGCCCTACACTAAAGATTATGTGTATGTTTTGTTTGGTCATTTAAAACTTCACAGTGTAGATGACATTTTAAGAAGAGTTTTGAGGGATGGCAGAGCTAAGAAGGAGTGAATTCAGAAAGAGGAGACAGCGTTTTCAAAGTCATAGAAGGTACTCTTATAAAAATTGTTAAATAAAATTTGTAAGTGGACATCAATTTGGAGTAGGCTCCAGTACAGGGTTCAGTAAACCCAACCAATATAGAAGCACTCTTGCTAAATGTTTAATGAACATCTGGCCTTCAGTCAATTTCTGCAATTGAGCTTCACACTATCCTAGGTAGCTGCCTGATTCAAATTAGGTAAGATGCTGAGCTGTAACCCATTAAGCATCAATATGCCTTACTTTTGTTTACTGTCCATAAATAGTGCCTGATGATATTGCTGGCAGTTCTTTGAACTTGTGCTGTAGGCTTAGAATTGTTAAAGCCACTTATGATGTTTAAACTAATTTTATTGCAATTTGTCTTTTTAACATATTTAAGGTCATTCTTGAGGAATAGTCCAATGAGAGTGCTGCCAGTACCACCACTGGACACTAGATGTCACAACTGAAATGAATTCTAAAGAATCTCTGCTTCTTTTGTTAACATACTTCTGGTTTATAGTTCAGGATGCAGATTCTTATATCCGGACAAGATCCACATACCATTCCTTAAATGCCAAAGGCCAGAAAAAGAAAAACATGACCTTTTATCTGTTATTTCAGTTTATATAATGAGAGGCCATTCCCTCCTCACAGTAGTGATTACCCAGCATAGGAGGGGACTGGGAAACAACATCCTACTTCCCATCATAACTCCTGATATTATAGTTGTTGAAAATGTGGATAGACTGCTATAGCGCATTCATTATCTCTCCTTCATTGAGACTGCTCTAGACTCTTTAGTTAGCAGAAATGGTGTAGAAGGGGGTGTTGCATTGCATTGACAAGCTGTGTTTATTTTGACACAAACTTATTTAATAGTTGCTTTTGATACTGCAGATGAAGTCTTCACACTCAAGGAGTTTAGAGTTTAGTGAAGAGGCATTCTCAAACAATGAATTCCTACTTAGGGGTGAAGAGTTTCTTGTTCCTTAACATTGGGTAGAACTGTAAGCCAGTTTTTGTTGGGATCAAGCAAAAACAAGCTCAGGACTCTGCAACATAGAATTTTAAAATAAGAATTAGATGATTTAATAAAGTTCCATGATTCCTAGGATGACCTGGGAGGTGATGTTCTGGAAGTTACACTCATGCTGTGGTCATTTGAAGCCTGCAGAATAGCTGAGATGAAGAAGAGAGAAAAGAGGGCTGAGTGTAGGACCTGTTCTAATCCATGCAATAGAGGTGAATAGGATTCAACCAGAGAAACTGAAGAGCTATCTCAAACCAGGAAATTGAATTGTCACAACTCCCACTGTGATAATTAGATATCAAAATGAATAATTGTTCCAGGCAGGCAGATTTGACTGCTTAACAGTAACAATGGTAATGAAACCCAGTCTTCAGTCTCTCTGGGAGCTGTAGTGTGTAGCACTACCTTCAGCTCTTAATGAACTCTGTTATTTTTTGCTCTTTATAGATGAAGTCCTCACTCAAGTCAAGTGTGTGCCATCCCAATATGGTGAGCAGTTTTGGTTAACTTCCCAGCATCGATTGCTCTCTCACTCCTGCCAAAAGCACTGCATTTGTTCTTTGAGTAATTCATCTTTCCTTTCATTTTCATCCATACTGGTCTTTACAATTGATTCTACTCTTCAGCTCTGGGATACTCATCACCTTGGTTCCAGTGATTTTTTAAAAGATGTGTATATGAATGAATCCAAGCCAATGAGATTTTTCACTGGGACTGTGGGAAAATAGATTTTATTAATACCTTGTGTAATGGACTGATGTGTCCCCCCAAATTCATATGCCAAAGCCCTTATTTCCAATGTGAGTGGAAATAGGGTCTTTAAGGTTAAACAGGGTCATAAGAGTGGTATCCTAATTAATAGGACTGATGTCCTTTAAAAAGAGGAAGAGATGCCAGATATGTCTCTCTGTTTCTCTCTGTATACACACAAAGGAAAGGTCACAGGGAGAAGGCAGCTGTCTGTAACCCAAGTAGAGGGTCTCAACAGAAACCAACTCTGCTGACACTTGTCTTGATCTTCAAGTCTCTAGAACTGTGAGAAAATAGATGTGTTGTTTTAGCCACTCAGTCTGTGGTATTTCATTATGATTGCCTGAGCAGACTAACCCACCCTCCCACCTGCTAGGCAGGCCACCTTCTATAGTTAAACTTTGTAGCCTACAGATTCTAGCCACCATCTTGGGTTCATGAAGGACAAATTAGTTTGGGAATAGAATCAAAAGCAAAGCTGACAAATGGAGAGGAAGGAAAGCATCCTGATCATGCCATCTTTGTCTGGTATGAAGCCTCTCAAGATGCTAGGGATGGACCTGCACTGTTTAGTTTTTGCTCAAACAGCTTCATTTTGAGGTATCTGTTGCCTGCATCATAGGGTCTAATCAATACAGTCAATAATACTTGTGTATGAGCTTGAGTGGACTAAACATCAGAAGTTCCCATCCTATGTTCATGAACTTATGAGATTAAAAATAATACTGAAAGTTGCCTACTTCTAGAAATAGGATGGATTCTTTGAGAAAAATGCCTTCGTTGAATGAAAAGGAAGGTTTATTCTAAATTAAGGGGTCTGGGGTAAATAGTGGAAGAAAATAAGGATTCAGGTTGTGTGTAATCCCTCTTGGTTTCACTTCAGATTACCCCCCAACACGTTTAAGTTGACTTTTAAAATGAAGATTTTAGCCCCTAAGCCAGTTAGAATTAAGATTGCATGTTTATATCACATATGGTTTTTACTTGCCAGGAACAGTATCCACTGTTATTAAAGATGTGTATATAACCACAGAGTCCTAATTTTTACAACTATTCACAAGATTGTAGTTGCCTCTTACGACCTCCTACTTTCTAGTACCCATTATATATTCCTCTTCTTTTCTGACAGTTTTGCAACTAATTGGTGCTTTTTATTCAGTAGAGTGACCCAAAGCTTCACTGCTGAATAAAACATATTCACTAGTTATGAATTATATTATTCCCTATTCTGCTTGTTTAAATTTATTTAAAGTTGTAGGGAGTGGGATATAACTTAGGATCTGAGATCTTAAATCCCTCTGAGGACTTGAAACTACCACACTACTTCTGCCTCCACCTTCCCCCGACTCTCTCCCCACCATTCTCTCTCCCCTCACCTCCTCTCTCCCTCCCCTTCCCTTCCTTCTTTCTCTATGTAAATTCAGTTGAAAGAGATGGTGACTATCTTGATGTTGTAATACTTAATGTTTTTCTAGGAAAAGCAACTTGGAATATACATGGTAGATGGGGAAATTGATGAACCAGTAAGCAGCTGGATGCACCTGTTCAGCAGTTTAGCCCATACACTGCCTCCTGCTTGTTGCCACTAGGTGACAGTCTTTGCAAATATTTTTTTCTAAACAAACATTTTCCTGGCACAGAAATCAGATTCTGTTGAGAGAGGTGGTTTCAGTTAGATTAGCCAAAAGCACATAGTTTTTTAAATCCTGAGACTTGAAGTTCTTCAAAATCATAGTTACCCCTCATCTGGAATACTCTCTCTCCCTCTACTTAATTCACTTTTCTCATTCTTTCCTCTGGAGAGACCTATGACTAATGTTTAAGTCATACATATAATACGCATTCAGGAGTCAGGGATCTGTGTTCAACTGCAGGCTCTGTTAGCTCCTTTAATCAGCTAGTTGGCCTTTCAGAGCCTCCATTTCCCTGCGTACAGAATGGGATAATCAATGTACCTCATTTTGTATGTGTGAGGCTTAAATGAGCTAACACTCAAAGTATTTAGCATAGTGTCAGTAAATATTAGTTATTGAGAGCATTGTCTTGACTCAAATATCACTCCTGTTGGTAACCCTTTTATGAATTCCTAGCCTAGGATTGTCCCCTACATAGAATTCACAGCCCTCTGTGCTTATCCTTCAAAATATTTATGATAGTTTGTAGTAATTTGGGTCATTCATGTCTGCCTTCTTCACTAAACTGGAATCTCTTGGAAGATGCTTACTGCAAGTTCTCCCAGCAAGTGCCATAGTGCCCAGGACATCCCAGGGATTAAGATTGATGAGTGAATAAAAAATACATGCTCAAAGCACTAATATTAAATGTAATTCATTGATGTAAATAAGGAATCTATAAACCTTTGTAACTCCTTGAGAGATCAAAGTAACATGTAAAAGAATTATGATTATAAATTCCCTGAGTAGAAAGTGATGAACATTTGTGAATCAGTTTTCATGAAACGAATCTCCCTGGGGGCATATACTAAATAAGTGTTTGGGATATTGGACACCCTCAGCAATTTCAGTTGCTTCATCCACCTATGAAAATATAGGTATTCTTCATTTGAACCAATATTTTCTTACTGAGAATTCATGTATTAATGCTATGACTGCAATTCAAACATTTTGTTCCTCTTTTTTTTTTTTTTCAGTGCTAGGGAACAAACCCAGGGCTTTGCACATGCTAGTCAAGTGCTAGATCCCTATCAAGCATTTACAATGTACTAGTTAACTTGGCATGCAAAGTTTTGGAGGACTATAAAGCAAAGAAACCTTGGCAGAAGTAAATGTTCATTGTGTCTGATACAGAATTTTACATATTAAGTTCTCTTAAAGGGGGATCTATGCTTGATGAACTTGAAGTTTTACAACTCATGCTCTTCTAATATTTCATCAGGTCACGGGCAGGTTTATTTATATCCTGGTAAAAACAATTTGGTACACGACCTATTCATTTTCACACATAGGAAATATTTGAATGTATGATTTCAGTAGTCCTTAAAATCCCTTAGCTATGAAATGAGCAACTAAAACGGCCCAAAAACACAGTCACAAGAAATGTTAGTTGTTTTCTAAAATATAATTTTAATGTTTCCAAAGTTTTCTCAAAATATGAGAAAGGGACGAGGAGCTAAGCAACTCAATGAGACCCTGTCTCTACATAAAAAACACAAAATGGGGCTGGGGATGTAGCTCAGTGGTTGAGTGCCCCTGAGTTCAATCTCAAGTACCAAAAAAAATATATGAGAAAGGGAGAAAGTGTTTTGTGGGCTTGAGATAGCCGTTTGGGCTACCTGACAAATCTCCGTTTCTTCATACCAGGGTGATGAGACTTCAGGTAGTTCTAAAATAACTGTCTCATTTCTTTGTACTAATTGTGCTTAACTCTCCACCACCTGGCAGGATGCTAGGACTCTGGCTTCATCACAAATGCATCCTGTCCACTTGCCCACAACATGCTACATGTTGCTGGCAGCACTTGGCCACTTTGATAAATTGGTCAGTCTGGTGAAATACTTCCCTGAAATGAAGTCCTGGAACTCATCAGGTGTCTTCTCTGACAGTCATATCTTCCTCTGGCTTTCAGATTACCCAAGCAGCTGGGCGGAAGCCCACATCCTCCCACAAGGCATGCTTCCTTGGAAATTCAGATCTTTGCACTTTTGGCACTAAAGTAATGCTCTTTGGTTGTGTGTTAGATCAGGGCTGAATAATCTCTTGGGGGTGAGTAACTTTTTAAATGTTTATGGACGAACAGTTCCAGGGATCAGTGTGCATTTAGCAATTTGTAAGAAAGGTCAGAGTTCTTCATAACTACATTTAAGCCCAGATAATGTTTTGCTTTCTTGTGTGTTAGTCTGGAGGTTGGTGTCACTGTCTTCCCCTCAGGTCAGTTTGTGTTGCACAATCTACACAGGAATGAAGTATGGCTTCTAAGTTGACTTGAGGTGTAATCACCATCATTTTTATTATCTAGTTATGGATTGCTTAACAACAGGGCCACATTCTGAGAATTGCATTTTTAGGTGATTTTTGTGGTTGTGTGCATACCGTCAAGTAGACATGCATAAACTAAATGATGTAGGTCAATCAGTTGATGTGGACTCTTGATGTATTCAAGAGTTATGGTAAAAATGAGATGGATGAGGCTGCTGTTGGTGAAACAGCGTGCTATTGTAGTAACTTTTTATAGATAGGAGTTCACTCTAAAATAAAGAGAAAGCATGGTATTATAAAGACATAAACCAGTGACATGGTCATTTATTATCATCACATACCATTTACTGTACATAGCTATATGTGTGATACTTTTACAGGACTGGCAGCTCAGCAGGTTTATCTGTACCAATATCACCACAAACACACCAATAATATGTTGCACTATGACCTTATGATGGCTGTGACATCACTAGAGACTGAAATTTTTTAGCTCCTTTATAATCTTATGGGACCACTGCTGTACATGCAGTCCATCATTGACCAAAGCATTGTTATATGGCACATGATAATGTATGATTAAAGGTAGGGGCATTATGGAAGGACCTTGTGTGACTGTCATTCTCCCATCCACAAAATTATTGGAAAAGGAATCAATATGCGTCTTAGCAGAACCAGAGTAAAGTTCTTGAAAACAACTTGGGAAAAATAGGTTTAAAAATAACATTTATTTTATAATATGGTTAGAAGCTCAGATTTCATGCCTGCTTCCACAAAAGTAACTAGTCTTGCTCTCGTCCTAAGAAGAGTGGTTTCCAAGTGTCATTCTACATTAAAAATACCTGAAGGTTTTACAAATCCTGATGGCCAGGCTGTACCCAGCACTAATTTAATTAGAAGGTCTGGGGGTGGGTGTCAGGCATCAGCAATTTTTTTAAATCCTCAGGTGAATTTAATGTGCAGCAAAGTTTGGGCACCTGAGTTCAAACGATCATATGCTCTCTACCACACACTTTAGCTTTTTTTCTGTGCCTCTTTGGTGCAATGGTTCTCGGTTTTACTGCTCGTTGGAATTGTGTGGCATCAGGCAGAATGTAAGTATCAGAAATATTTAGCTGTTCCCTGAGTGACTTTAATGTGCAGCCATGGTGGAGAGCCACTGGACCAACTGATCATATAAAGAGGTAGGATAAAATGAGTCCCTTAGCTTTTTTCTGGCTTTTAAGAGTTTTATGCATTGTTAAAATTCCTATTCAATAGCTTTGTGGAATGAATTTTATTCTTCAGTTCACTAGGCTTTAATGTGCAAACATTTTCATGAATCTGTGCAATAGCAGTGTTGCCTGATAAAATACAGGATACCCAGTTAAATTTGATTTCAGCTAAATGAAACATTTTTAAGTATAAGTATGCCCAGGCAATGTTTGCAATGAATAATAAAAATTATTTACTGTTTATCTGAAATTCCGATTGAACTGGCACCTTGTATTTTTATTTGCTCTGTTTAGAAACACTTGGTGAGAGAACATGGCTTATTCTTGGGAAAGTCAGCAGTCAAATTCTGATTGGAGAGAGCACCATCCCATTAATCTTCAAGATTTGGAACCTGTAATTTAGCTCTTACCCCTTCTAGCTGCAACAGTGGTAGATAAAAATGCAGGGGATGAAAGTGTATGTCAGTGGTAGAGTGTGTGTTTTGCATGCATGAGGCATTGGGTTCAATCTCCATTAGCCCCCCCATTAGCATATTAAGAATTAAAGACTGCTTAAAATCCCCCAATGAGCCAAGAAGATACACATTTTCCTCTTGTTAAGGGTATGGTTGTGAGAGGTGCAGAATAGGAGGGGTGCCCTTATGCAAGTAGATAGGATACAGAAGAGGTAATACCTGAATCTGGAGTCTAGGCTTTGCTTTCAAGAACTGTAGTTATAATAGCATTGAGATTGCTTTTTTGTCACTTTGAGTCTTCTCTATGGTTTCAGACTTGCTTTTCCTTGTTCTTTTTTGCACATTATAATTTCTTCTTAATCTACCTGAATATCAAATGCCTGCTGCCCTACCTGGAGTTGAGATGGTTCCCAGCTTAAACTGTTCTCATAGCCCAGTAAGTCTGAACTAATGGAAACTTCCAAAGTCCTTGACAATCTTGGAAGAACCCTAATCTCAGGAGGCTTCTCAAATGGTCTGGATGCCTTTCGGCCTGAAACTCAAAGGACTGTTCACTATTAGCTCATTCCCAAAATTTCCTTCCTCCCCATCATCCCAAGTAGGCCTAAAAGTCATGTTTGGTGTATTTCTTGGGCAACAGCAGGCTTTCCACAAAGGGAAAAGGAGTGAGATTTCACAACAATTTCCAGAAATCAGAAGTTGAATGATTTTACCAAATTGGTGCCTGACATTTTGATGAACAACTCTTGAGCACCCGCTTATAATTTCCTCCAAGTAGAAGATGGGCAAACCGGTGAAGTGTCAAATCCCTCAGTGCTAGTCTAAGTTTACTAATGGAAGGAGGTGAAACGGGTGAAGCACATTAACTTTTCAGCTGGTAATGGTGGCTTTTTTTCAGTATTAGGTGTTTAAAAGAGAAATGTATACTGGCAGCAAGGAGACAAGACAAAGGGCCATACAAAGAGCTGAAGCTGGCCTGTATCATGGCACGCACTTGCAAACTGGCTGGACCCACTTTGCACAGATGTTTTTATAGGAACAAGAGGGAGGGGCAGGTGTTGTAACACTCACTTATTAGCAAACTGATGGAATATCTCTTCACCATGCTCCTCTTTTCTCATGTGGCTGGAAAGGGGGGCGGGCATCAGAGGCTTTGAGTTAATTGTCAAACCTGAATCACGGTAATCATATGTATTGAGAATAAACCTTTGGCCAAGTTCATGTAAAAGGAGCTAGTTTATCTTCTAAGATGCCAACTCTGAAAAGCAAATAGCTGAATATTTATTCACCTATGAATAAAACAATCATTATCAGCTATTTTATTCATAGATGAACAAACTTGAAGCTATTTGGAGAAAATGCTTCCAAAAATCAATCTCCTTGAGTCTAAATGTTGAAGTTGTTTTAGCACAGTGCAGGGTTAATCCTGGTTTTCACAGATTGGCTTGGTTTTCCAGTTCTGCTTGAATGTTTCAGTAGTATCTCCGTGTAACACTTGTTACAGAAAGTGGAGCAAATTAGTTTTTCATGTAAATTTATATACAAATTACTAGCCCAACATTGGACTGTTTGGCCCACATACAGTGCAGGAAAAAACAGTCTTTGAGCCAAAATTAGAAATGGAATACATATGTCCTTGCACATGTGTGAATGCACATACATACACACACATACATCTGGATTGCCAACCTTTTTTGGAAAATCAAGATTTCTTTATCCCGTACCTACATACCTCATCTCAGTAATTCACTGTGCTTTGTGTTGGTCTGGCTGCCCTTTTCCAGTTCACCACTGCCTCTTGTCATTTTATTATTGGGTTTGCTCATTCAGTGAGGTGAGTCAGATACAAGGAGACAATTATATTACTTTTGTGCGTAGTTCCTGTATGCATTTGAATTTGCCAGAAAGATTAGATTATGGTATGGCTCCATTGTCCTCCAAGCTGATTCTGTGATTCTCCTTCATTCAAATGGAATTCTCAATTCTGCTATAGATTATCTAATATTTGCTTGGGGGAACTCAGCTATATTGTAGCTCTAAAGTTCTGTCATTGCTGTCATATATCAATTGGTCTGTTTCAAACATGAATGAATTTGTGACCAACAGAATAACTCTTAAGTTGATTTTCTTCTTTGTCTGTCTTTTCATTGATGGAGAATTAAAGTAATCATTTAGATAAGTTCATCTATAAATGGAAAATGGAATTGGCAATTTGAGTGTTAGGAAGTGGCTGCCAGTGCAGGTAAAACAGTGAAGAAGTGCTCAACTGTTGAATCTTCTCAACCTAGTATCAGACTGCTTTAGCAATAGAAGAGACCTCAGGGATAATAGCTGGCCCCATAATTTTACAAATAAAACTGAACTTAATAGAGGTAAAGTGATTTATTCTTGATCGTACTATGGGTTGGTGTCAAAGCTGGCACACAAACCTATTTCTTTTGAATTTAACCAAGACTGATGATATTTCTATTACCCTTAATGCCCTTCAATTATGTAACAGATACAGTTTCAGGCTTATTTGTCAGTTTTCATTGTTGTTTACTGTTTATTGCAGGAAGCATTATTTATAATAAAAATTATTGTCATAACTATGAATATCAGAATTATTTGTGATAAAATTTTAAATCATTTCATAGACTCTTTTCTTGAAAACACGAAGATGACTTCAATAATGAACAGTTTGTAATTTATATTTTAAGAAAAAGGACTTCCAAACAACAAAAAAAGCTAACAGTTGTCTTTTCATGACTTCAGATGGCTTCTCTCACTCTTCTGTTTCATTATCTATGTGAAGATGTTTTCCATAATGAATTTATATCACTTTTATAACTTTTAGAATTTTTAAGCAACTATATGCAAGAAACAAAAGCAAATCCAGTCTGATAAAGACATGAAACATTTATAAGAAATTAAAATCTTCTTACACTTCACTCATTCCTTTGAGTGAGATGTGAAGACCATTTCCTGTGACTCATATATGCAAACACACAGAGAAAAGATTTGACACTTTCCCACAGTAAAAGAAAAATGTCCAGTGGCCATGACTGCAAGGGGCATGTGCTGAGAGCTGTGACCGAGAGTGCGTCCCAGACTGAGTGGCACTGTCTTTAAGGTTAAAATCTCTACCTCTCACAAGGATGACCCCCTCACAGTAAATGGCTAATCAACTTTCCAATATTCTGGTATGGACTTTTATTTTCTCTGAAATTCTGAAAGTGAAAGAGAATTCAAAATTTGGTTTACTTTTGTCTAATTCTAGGGAACCAAAATGCATAAGAGTTAGTATCCACACTCATCTTCTCTCCAGAAGGCAACAGCTGCATGGTTGCCAGGGGAAGAGTTTACTTGGAGGGGAGAGAAAACACTTCTTGATAAATAATTCATTTTTATGACTTCTGTTTCTGGGAAACCTGATATATACAATGCACCTACACATATTTGAGGTCAAGTTCCAACTGTGTTTTTATTAAATATCTGACTGTTTTATGTGTTTTTGGACTGAGTTTGAGACCTGGATGATTAAGGAGTGTGTCTGTAAGGAGTTTGCCATTCTGTCTTTCTTGTGTCTCTTCTGTCTTTTCTGTCTTCTCTCTCTCTCCTTCCTTCCTTCCACATGTACAAACTCCCTTTCATACAAATACATATGCATATACATACTCACACCTACATAGCATATATACTTATACGTATGCCTCTACTAAATTTTGTAATTAGTTGACACCAATTTCTCATGCTCCTTAATTTTATTTCTTAAGAAGGTGAGGCATCAGAAATCATTGATAGCTCTATGTCAATGAATCAATATCTTCAATCCTCTGATGTCCTCCCTGAAAAGTTGGGCTGCTTTAGAGAATGCTCTTGATTAGCAAATCCTATGTTTTGCTTCTGTGAGGAAGGCACTATTTTATTTCTTCTCGGTAATGGAAGAGACACAAGCTTACCATCTTACCAAAGGGTATTCTATGACCCTGGAGAAATATACTGAATTTCAATAAAATATCATGGCAGTTTTTTTTAATCAGCAGTTAATTCTTTTTTTTAAAATTTTTTTTAGTTGTAGATGGACACAATATCTTTATTTTATTGCTTTGTATGTGGTGCTGAGGATCGAACCCAGGGCCTCATGCATGCAAGGCAAGCGCTCTACCGCTGAGCTACAATCCCAGCCCCAGCAGTTAATTCTTAGAGGGAGTGCTTCATCTTTAAACTTTTGGCATATTTCTAGATGTCATGACCTCATATTTTCTCTTTCTCTCTCTCTCTCCCTCTCTCCCTCTCTCTCCCTCACACACACACACACACACACACACCCCTAGCCCTAATCCATATTCACATACTACTATTACAGTTAGGCTATAGCACTTCTGCTGATGGAGTTGAAGGAAGAAGTTCTTCAGGCAGAGCCTAGAGACAGTTCACACGACACAGGAGTGAATCCCTCCCTCTGGCTCAGGGCTTTTCACTTCCTCAGAGTTGAGAATAATGAGCAATGGCTTCAGCCTGGGTACCCTCTTGACTCACAGGAGGGTACTCAGAAGTGGCACAGAGCACCTCCACTTAGAAGGAAGAGAATGGAAAAAATCCCAGGCTGCTCCATTCAGTTGTTTTCAGATCATTCCTAGAAAGAAGCTTCATTCATGGTTATTCTTGCTTTTCACTTTACAATGATGCCTCTTAAACCCTACAATTCTCATCCTAAAGTAAAATACATTTATACATTGATAATTATAAATGTTAGAAAGTAAATATTCAGAAGGGAATTTTACCATAAGATTTGGCTTCTTTGGAAAGTCTTTAAAGTAAATTCAAATGATTTTGGTTTAGAACATTATTTAAGTTGGAGAATGAGTGAACTTTTCATCATACCTCACAGTATGGAATGTACTAGCAGATACATTATTTATAAGAAGAAAGCAAGGGTGTTTCTCCTGTGGGAAATGTGTTGGGCAATTTAGATTCCTGATTGAGTGTGGAGGGTTGGAATATTTAGGAGAATACTACTGATAAGTAAATCCATCCAGTCTTATAATGAACAAATTTGGGAGGGGAAACATAGACAGGCCTTAGACTGGAGGAACATGATGGAGGAAGCACCCAGCTCTAGAGGTCCCACGTTGGCACTGTGGAATGAGAGTCATACAAAGCTTGATTCTAGTCTCAGTTTCACTTCTCTGCAGAGTAGAGACTTTGGAACCACATTGTTTGGATCTAGATTATATTTCACCACTCATTCTGTGAACTTGGGAAGGTTTTCTTATCTGAGAAATGTCTATAATAATACCATCTTGTGACTGTTGTGAGGATTATATAGGATGTGATATTCAATGTGTTTGGGAAGCTGCTGGTGCTTCATTATTAGCTATTATTATATGAGTGACCTTAGCAAAGACCAGTCACTTGACTGCCCTTATCTCAATATCCCCATACAAAAAGGGGAGAAGAAAAATATTATAAGGATTAATTGAGAGAGTGTGTTTTATTAACTTATTTTAATACTTTTTATTTTAAAAATATAAACACTAATGTGAATAATCCCTATGTGTTCATCATCAGACTTAAGCAATAATTTTTTGAGATTTTTGTTTTAACAATTTTCCCATTTTTTCTGGGATATTTGCAATCATATCATAGATGATATACCATTTTACCCATAGATTTTTCAGGATGTAGGTGTGGTATTGTTTGAAAGATGTCCACATTGATGCTTCTGTGTGTAGCCTCTTTGTGGTTTGACTTCGGCTTCTCTCATCAGGGGATGGAGTCTGTTTTTGAACCCCCTTCAACCTAGGCTGGCCTTCTAGCATGTCTTGACTAATAGATGTGACAAAAGTGATGTGAGATTCTAAACCAAGATTATGTGATTTCTAGGCAGAAGAATTGTTGAACTGCACCCAGCCCTTAGTTCTGACCTTAGAGAATTGTGAGTAAACACCTCCACTATGTTTGGAGTAGTTTATTATCAATTGATAGAGAACTAGCACAGTGATATGTTTTCTTAAAGTGCTTAAAGCAAGTCTTTAATAATGAACATGAAGCTTTTACCACCCTGTCCAAAGGACTGAACTCACAAGGCCTGAGGCATTTTACAACTGAGGGAGGATGTCAGTGTTCTAGGATCTATGTGGAAAAAGCCTTCATGACATTCATCCTAACTAGAAGCCTTCTGAGACTGAATTATATATTTCATCTTAAAGTCTACAGGATACTGCTTCTTGGTCCTAAGTTTTAGTGGGTTATAGTCTACTTTAATGAAATATATGGAACATCTTAGAAAAAATGCACAGTGCTTTTTGCTTCCCTGCCCCCCCTGCAAACATACATAGAAGGTGTGCTTACATCAGGGGGTCATGGACTAGTCAATGCTAGGATAAGTTAATAATATTTGATCTTGGTTGAACAGACCCTTACGTGAATCCTCAGGGCTGCATAGACAACTATAACTGTCAAGGAATATATTTATGACTATTTTGGCAGGTATGTGTTTCTAGCTACTTTTGACAGAGGTGGATCTGTTGTTATGGGTTTCTGGCTGAATTTCAAGTTTAGGGACTTAAAACTTTTGCCCAGTGCTTGGCTTAACTAGATTTGTTTCAAGGTCTTGCAAAGCTTTCCGTTCATCCCTCTAGCTCCCACCCCTAGACCTCTCTTTATTCCAAGCATGAGTGAGAATGCTCAGGAAGCTCATCTCCTCAATAGAGCCTCAGCAACTGCTGGTGTTACCCAGTGTGCTGGATGCTTCCAAGTGCTATGGCCTGTACATTTCTTGAAGATTCTGGCAATAATTTATTAGGCTTAAGTGGACTATCAATGTTGTCTTGGTTCATATTTCACCACTGCTTTACTGTTGTCTATTCTGTGTACCACACTTAGTTAGTGATCTTGTTATGGAGGTGGTCAGCCCTTTGGCCATTGAGTCTATCTCTTTCTAATACTCCATAGGGTCAGTAGTCTATAGGACTGCCTCACCAGTAGGTAAGGATAGAAGGAAGCAAACACATGTTGATGATAGAGAACAGCCCCAACTCAAGGGAATTGAGAAATTGGAATACCACTAAGATTGATATTCGAGTAACTTTATTGTCTAAAAAAGAGACTAATGAAAGTCTGATTATTAATCAATATATAAAGAATATAAAGAACTCACTACACATCTCCTTCCTCTTTCTTTGCTTTATTATTTGTGATAGCACTTACCATTGTCGGTAATAATATGCATTTACTTGTCTGTTTCACTTCTTTCATTATAAGGTAAGCTCCGTTAGAACATGGACATTTTTTTAGTTCAGTGTTTTATTTCCTGAAGAGTGGTTGGCACATAGTAGGTGCTTAGTAATGATTTCCATTATTTTTGAACAAATAGAGGAATAGTTGAATGGATTAATGTTACTAAACTGGCCTTTCCCTAAGTTCTTCCAACATTGGTATATGTAAGAATCTCCTGGGAAGGGTCTTTAAAAGATGTCATTGTCCAGTCTATATCTTAAGAGACTTTTCCTTAGTGTGAGGGTAAGTTCTGGAATCTGGTGTGTAAGTAACTAAATTACAAATGATGCTAAAGTAAATAGTAGCTTTTTGAAAAAGCTATTCTACGTGACTTATATTCGCTCCAAATATGGACTCCAAGAATACTTAGCAAACAAGTTGAGGCTCATTCTAGCAATTTGGGACAGATCAAAATAATAGTAAATCAAATCAAAACATATTGAAAATAAAATAAATAAAACAAATAATTCAATACCTCATGATCTCATTAAAAACAATTTTCTTCCCACCCCTCCTATCTTTTCACTTTTTCCATTTTTATAGGTTTACTAAAGAGATGTATCTTACAAATGTAGAAAATTTCCCTTTACTAGATATTTCTTTCAAACCGAGAAGAATTTGGTAGCAAACATTGAGAATGCAAAAGAAAATGTTTGGAAATGGGCAGATTCACTTTTGTCATTGGAATTTTTTATTTAAAGGGCATATAGGACAATTAACACCTACAACAAAAAAAAATAAGTTATTACCTGAGGGAAATAATCAAAATAATCATTAAAATATGAATTTTATTGGTTCATTTTAGTTTTATATGACAGCAGAATCCATTTTGATGTGCTTACACAAGCATGGAATATATCTTATTCTAGTTAGAATCCTATTCTTAAGGATGTACATGATGGTGGGATTCAATGTGTTGTTTTTATATATGTACATGGGGAAATTGTGAGATTCATTCCACTGTCTTTCCTTTTCCTATTCCATTTCCTTTCCTTCATGCACCATTGTCTAATCTATTGAACTTCTGTTCTTCCCCTCACATCCCTTATTGTGCGTTAGCTTCTGCATATCAGACAAAACATTTGAGCTTTGGATTTTTTTTTTTTTTTTTTAGAATTGGCTTATTTCACTTAGCATGATAGTCACCAGATCCATCCATTTACTAGTAAATGGCATGAAATCATTCTTCTTTATAGCTGAATAATACTCCATTGTGTATACATACCACATATTCTTTATCCATTCATCTGTTGAAGGGCACCTAGGTTGGTTCCATAGTTTAACTATTAAAAATTGGGCTGCTATAAACATTGACATGGCTGCATTACTATAGTGTGCTGATTTTAAATCCTCTGGATATACACTGAGGAGTAGGATAACTCAGTCAAATAGTGGTTCCATTCCATTTTTTTTTCAGAAAAGATAAAGTTGTGTTTATTATTAAGAAAAGTCTGTGAAGCCACTGAACATGGATTTTTAAGGTCAAAATAAAAAAGAAAATGCGTATGGTTTGTGATATTAAGAAATGACAAAGAAATTAAAACAGGAATGTTCATAATACCAAGTAGGCTAAAGTAAAGGGGTAAGATAAGACAATTGTTAATGATTTTGAGACATGTTTAATAATTTCTACTCTTCAAGGTCAAATCTTTTTGTGATATGTGCAGTTTATTTCTCCCTTGTAATATTTTTTTCCATATTTAATTTATTTATTTGTTCTATTTAGGTTTACATGATATCAGAGTGCAATTTGATTCCTTATACACAGATGGAGGATAACATTTCATTTCTCTGGTTGCAAGTGATATAGAATCACAACATACATTCAGTCATACATAAAGCTAGGGCTATGATGACTATCATATTCCACCACCTTTACTGTCCCCATGCCCCCTCCCACCTTAAGGCCCTGTGAACAGAGTTCCTCCATTGTTCCCGTGTCCTCCCCAACATTATGGATCAGCATCCACTTATCAACGAGTACATTTGGCATTTGGTTTTCTGAGATTGGCTTACTTCACTTAGCATGATATTCTCCAACTCCATCCATTTACCTACAAATGCCATAATTTTATTCTCTTTTACGGCTGAGTAATATTCCATTGTGTATATATACCACAGTTTCTTTATCCATTCATCTATCGAAGGGCATCTAGGTTGGTTCTACAGTTTAGTTATTGTGAATTGAGCTGCTATAAACATTGAGGTGGCTGCGTCACTGTAGTATGCTGTCCTTAAGTCTTCTGGGAATGGACTCAGGAGTGGGATAGCTGGGTCAAATGATGGTTCCATTCCAAGTTTCTAAGGAATCTCCATACTGCTTTCCAGATTGGTTGTAGCAATTTGCAGTTCCACCAGCAATGTATGAGCGTGCCTTTTCCCCTACAATCTTGCCAACACTTATTGTTTGTATTCTTGATAATTGCCATTCTGACTGGCGTGAGATGAAATCTTAGGGTAGTTTTGATTTGCATTTCTCTGATTGCTAGAGATGTTGAACATTTTTTCATATGTCTGTTGATCGATAGTATACCTTCTTCTGTGAAGTTTCTGTTCAGCTCCTTGGCCCATTTATTGATTGGGTTGTTTGGGTTTTTTTTGGTGTTAAGTTTTTTGTGTTCTTTATATATCATGGAGATTAATGCTGTATCGGATGTGTGTGTGGCAAAGATTTGTTCCCAGAATGTCAGCTCTCTGTTCACTTCATTGATTATTTCTTTTGCTGAGAAGAAGCTTTTTAGTTTGACTCCATCCCATTTATTGATTCTTGATTTTACTTCTTGTGCTATAGGAGTCTTGTTAAGAAAGTAAGGTCCTGACCCGACATGATGAAGATTTGGGCCTATTTTTCCTTCTATTAGGTGTTGGGTCTCTGGTCTGATTCCCAGGTCCTTGTTCCACTTTGAGTTGAATTTTGTGCATGGTGAGAGATAGGGGTTTAGTTTCATTTTGCTGCATATGGATTTCCAGTTTTCCCAGCACCATTTGTTGAAGAGGCTATCTTTTCTCCAGTGTACATGTTTGCCTCCTTTGTCTAGTATCAGGTAACTGTATGTAAGTGGGTTCATCTCTGTGTCTTCTATTCTATACCATTGGTCTACATGTCTATTTTGGTGCCAGTACCATGCTGTTTTTGTTACTATAGCTTTTTAGTATAATTTAAGGTCTGGTATTGTGATGCCTCCTGCTTCACTCTTCTTGCTAAGAATTGCTTTGGCTATTCTGGGTCTCTTATTTTTCCAAATGAATTTCATGATTGCCTTTTCTATTTCAATAAGGAATGACGTTGGGATTTCAATTGGGATTGCATTGAATCTATATAGCGCTTTGGGTAGTATGGCCATTTTGACAATATTGATTCTGCCTATCCGGGAGCATGGGAGATTTTTCCATCTTCTAAGGTCTTCTTCAATGTCTTATAGTTTACATTGTAGAGGTCTTTCACCTCTTTTGTTAAATGAATTCCTAAGTATTTTTTTTTTTTGAGGCTATTGTGAATGGGATAGTTTTCCTAATTTCTCTTTCAGAGGATTTATCACAGATGTATAGAAATGCAATTGAGTTATGGGTATTGATTTTATATCCCACTACTTTGCTGAAATAATTTATTAATTCTGGAAGATTTCTGTTAGAATTTTTTGGATCCTTTAAGTATAGAATCATGTCATCTGCAAATAATGATAGTTTGAGTCTTCTTTTCCTATTTATATCCCTTTAATTTCTTTCATCTGTCTAATTGCTCTGGCTAGTGTTTCAAGGACTATGTTGAATACCAGTGGTGAAAAAGGGCATCCCTGTTTTGTTCCCATTTTTAGAGGGAAGACTTCCAATTTTTCTCCATTTAGGATCATGTTGGCCTTGGGTTTAGCACAGATAGCTTTTACAAAGTTGAGGTATATTCCTACTGTCCCAAGTTTTTCTAGTGTTTTGAACATAAAAGGGTGCTGTATTTTGTTAAATGCTTTCTCTGCATCAATTGATAAAATCATATGACTCTTATCATTAAGTCTATTGATGTAATGTATTATGTTTATTGACTTCCGTATGTTGAACCAATCTTGCATCCCTGGAATGAACCCCACTTGATCATGGTACACTATTTCTTTGATATGTTTTTGTATGCAATTTGCCAGAATTTTATTGAGAATTTTTGCATCTATGTTCATCAGGGATATTGGTCTAAAATTTTCTTTCTTTGATGTGTCTCTGTCAGGTTTTGGAATCAGGGTGATACTTGCCTCATAAGGTTCCCTCCTTTTCTATTTCATGAAATAGTTTGAGAAGTATTGGTGTTAATTCTTCTTTGAAATTGGTGTTAATTCTTCTTCTGTAGAACTCAGCTGAGAACCCATCTGGACCTGGACTTTTCTTGGTTGGCAGGCTCTTGATGGCATCTTCTATTTCCTTGCTTGAAATTGATCTGTTTAAGTTATGTATGTCCTCTTGGTTCGGTTTGGGTAGGTCATATGCCTCTAGAAATTTGTCAGTGTCTTCAGAGTTTTCTATTTTACTGGAGTATAAATTTTCAAAATTGTTTCTAATTATCCTCTATTTCAATAGTGTCTGTCATGATATTTCCTTTTTTATCATGAATTTTAGTAATTTGGGTTTTCTCCCTCCTTCTTTTTGTTAGGGTGGTTAAGGGTTTGTCAATTTTGTTTATTTTTTCGAAGAACCAGCTTTTTATTTTGTCAATTTTTTGAATTGTTTCTTTTGTTTCTATTTCATTGATTTCAGCCCTAATTTTGATTATTTCCTGTCTTCTACTTCTTTTGGTGTTGATTTGTGCTTCCTTTTCTAAGGATTTGAGATGAAGAGTCAATTCACTTATTTGTTGACTTTTACTTCTTCTAATAAATGAGTTTAGTGCAATGAGCTTTCCTCTTGGCACTGCCTTCATGACTTCCCAGAGATTTTGATATGTTGTATCAGAGTTTTCATTTGCCTCTAAGAATTTTTTTTATCTCTTCCCTGATGCCTCCTGTTATCCATGCATCATTCAATAGCATATTATTTAGTTTCCTGGTGTTGGAGTAGTTTCTATTTTTTAATCTGTCATTGATTTGTAATTTTATTCCATTGTGGTCAGATAGGATGCAGGGTAGTATCTCTATTTTTTTTTTATTTGCTAAGACTGGCTTTGTGACATAACATATGATCTATTTTGGAAAAGGATCCATGTGCTGCTAAGAAAAAAATGTATTTGCTCGTTGATGGAACACTCTATATGTGTCTGTTAAGTCTAAATTATTGATAGTTTCATTGAGATCTATGGTTTCTTTATTAAGTTTTTGTTTGGAAGATCTATCCAATGGTGAGAGAGCTGTGTTAAAGTCTCCAAGTATTATTGTGTTGTGGTCTATCTGATTCTTGTATTTGAGAAGGATTTGTTTGATATATGTAGAAGCTCCATTATTTGGGGCATAGAT
>PVHX01007417.1:0-25663 GCA_004024805.1 Geosciurus inauris | reverse complement strand
ACATGTTTGGTTTGAAGTCCACTTTATTTGATATGAGGATGGAAACTCCTGCTTGTTTGCAGGGTCCATGTGAGTGATATGTTTTTTCCCACCCTTTCACTTTCAGTCTGTGGATGTCTTTTCCTGTGAGATGAGTCTCTTGCAGACAGCATATTGTTGGGTCTTTTTTTTTTAATCCAGTCTGTCAGCCTATGTCTTTTAATTGGTGCATTTAGGCCATTTACATTCAGGGTTATTATTGAAATATGATTTGTAATCCTGGTCATTTTGGTTTGTTTTTGGTTTTTACCTTGAGTTGTTTTCTCTTTTGACTGGTCTTTCCTCTAGTGTAGTTCCTCTCTTTGTAAATTTTCATTGTTGGTTATCATTTCCTCCTCATGGAATATTTTGCCAAGAATGCTGTGTAGTGCAGGCTTTCTTGCTGTAAATTCTTTTAACTTTTGTTTATCATGGAAGGTTTTTATTTCATCATCAAATCTGAAGCTCAGTTTTGCTGGATATAGGATTCTTGGTTGGCATCCATTGTCTTTCAGGGCTTGTTATATGTTATTCCATGATCTCCTGGCTTTTAGTGTCTGGGTTGAAAAATCTGCTGAGATCCAAATTGGTTTCCCCTTATATGTAATCTGGTTCCTCTCTCTTGAGGCCTTTAAAATTCTATCCTTATTCTGTATGTTGGGCATTTTCATTATAATGTACCTTGGTGTAGATCTGTTGAAATTTTGTATGTTTGGTGTCCTGTAAGCCTCTTGTATTTGATTTTACACTTCATGTTTCATATTTGGGAAATTTTCTGATATTATTTCATTGAAGAGATTGTGCATTCCTTTGGTTTGAAATTCTGTGCCTTCTTCTATCCCAATAAATCTTATATTTGGTCTTTTGATGCTGTCCCATATTTCTTGTATGTTCTGCTCATGATTTTTTATTATCTTCACTGTATGGTCAAGTTTATTTTCAAGATTGTATATCTTGTCTTCATTATCCAAGGTCCTGTCTTCCAGATGATCTAGTCTGCTGGTGATGCTTTCTATTGAGTTTTTTATTTGGTTTATTGTTTCCTTCATTTCAAGAATTGCTGATTGGTTTTTTTCACAATCTCTAGCTCTTTCTTAAAGTAATCTTTTGCTACTTGTAATTGCTCTCTTATCTCTTTGTTAGAATGATCAATGATTGCCTTTATTTGCTCTCTTATTTCTTTGTTGGATTGATCAGTTTTTGCCTGTAATTGCTTACTTATGTCATTCTTTAATTTGCTGATCATTTTAATTATGTACATTCTGAATTCTTTCACATTTCATCAACTGTGTTGTCAATGGATTCTGCTACAGTGGTATCGAGGTTTATTTGGGGCACTTTCTTCCCTTGCTTTTTCATGTTGATTGTGTATCTTCCTTTCTTGAAATATCAATCTGAGGTATTGTGGCTTCTATCCTATAATCTTATATTGTACACTCCAGATTACCTGTGTCCCACCTTGGAGCTACTTCTGTTCCCCCAGTGTCCCCATATGGGCACTACTGCCACTAAAGTTGGTGGCAGAGGTAGTGGACGTACCTCTAGAGGGCAGTGGGAGTGGCCTTGGCTGTGCTCCTGTGGTGGTCCCTGAGGGCTGTTTTGCCCCTCTTTTATGCTCCTACTGGTAAGCAGGGACTCTGGAACGGAACTGGAGGTAGGCCCAGGTCTCACTTAGGCAGGGTCACGAGCAGGAGAGTCTGTGTGCAACCTTTACTGTAGGTGTGCGCTCCCCTGGGGCTGGAGGCTAGCAGGCTCTGGTCTGCCTTCAGCTGGGCACCCCTGGCATTCTCTATGGGCAGTTTTGGGCCTTCTGTCCTCAGGAACTCTGGAGCGGAACTAGGGCAGGCCCAGGCCTCACTTGGGTGGGGCCACCTTGCGCTGGGGACTCTGCAGCGACTCTTAACCCTGAGTGTGGGGGCTCCCCTGTGGCTAGCGGCTAGCAGTCTCTGGTCCCTCTTTGGCTGGACACCATGGAGTTTCCTGAGGGTGGTTTTGGGCCCTCTGCAGCTCCTGCGGTCCACAGGAACTCTGGAGCGGGACTGGGGCCGGCCCAGGCCACATTTGTGTGGGGCCTCCTCGCACTGGGGTTTCTGCAGCAACTCTTACACTGAGTCTGGGCTCCCCTGTGGGTAGTGTCTAGCAGTCTCTAGTCTCCCTTTGGCTGGACACCCGTGGAGTTTCCTGAGGGCGGATTTGGGCCCTCTTCGGCTCCTGTGGTCCGCAGGAACTCCCATTCCAATTTTTCTGAGGAATCTCCATACTGCTTTCCACATTGTACCAATTTGCTGTCCCACCAGCAATGTGTAAGTATACCTGTTTCTCCACATCCTCACCAACACTTATTTTTGCTTGTATTCTTGATAATTGTCATTCTGACTGAAGTGAGATGGAATCTCAGTGTAGTTTTGCATTTCAAAAAATTGCCCTATCTTCGTGTATGACTGCATATATGGTGTGATTCTACATCATGCACAACCAGAGAAATGAAAAAGTTGTGCTCCATTTATGTACAATGAATCAAAATGCATTCTGCTATCATGTATACCTAAGTAGAATAAATAAATTAAAAAATGTATATATGGTTAAAATGTTTTAAAGGTTTTAATCCTTTTTACTAATCAAAAAAATACAAATTTAAAGATCAGTGAGATTTTTTTCACCAAGTTTAGAAAATTAATATGTGGTGTTAGAAAAGGCATGGGAAAACAAGTGTTTTTGTACACGAACACCAGGACTCCCTACATGGCCTGGAACAAGTTTTCTGATGAGAAGCTTGGAAATAATTTTCAGAATTTGAAATGTGGATGTTATTTGGCCCAGCAACTACATTTGAGGGAGTGTATCCTTACGAAATTATTAGACAACAGTATACCTTCAAGCAGATTAACAGATAGACCATTTATAAAAATTAAACATTTTTTAAAAGTGTTAATATTGAACAATTCTGGATTAACGAAATTGGTTGACATATATCCATATAATAAAAATAGCTGACATTTATTGAACACTGTTATTTGGCTGTCACTGTACTAAGTGCATTGTAAGAATTAACTCATTTAACTTTGGCAATAGTCCTCCAATAGATGGTATTATCTCATTTGAAAGATGGGGAAATTGAGCCCCAACAAGGTTGAGTGACTTGTTCAAGGTGTCAGCAGGTGAGTGTTGTGTTAGGATTGACATCTGACAGCCTGGCTTGAGTCTCTGCTCTTACCACCAACACTTCATAATAATCTAACACAGCAACTGTGCAGAGAGGGCTAAAGGTACATTCCATAGAGGAAAGCAGATTTCAGAAGGACCTACCATAGTTACAGAAAGAATGGAGCAGAGGAAGAAGGAAAATATGTAGAATGCTTGGAAAAATGTTTTAAAGAGCAAATTATTGTATCAGGGGTTATTTGGGGTCATTTTTGCTTTACAATTCTTTACAATTAAGATTCTTATTCACTCACTTGTATTGTTTTCAAAAATTAGAAGAAAAAAATCTTTTTTTAAAATCCAGTCAACCATTAGCCTTGATTTGTTTTGACAATAAATGCCTTCCCATTTGATTCCTTGGTCTTGGTTTCCCCTACTCATGTTTCCTATAGCCAATTCCTTCAAAAATTTCAATTTTTCCATCATTTAATGTTGGTTCCATGCCTATATTTTGGTGTAATAACCTGGGAGTTATAATTAAGGAGATAGAAATGGATATGAATATATCATACCAAAATAATTGCAGTGGACACACTTAACAGAGAGATCTGTTCTCTTCAAGAGATCTCCACTCTTCAGGCTGGAGCTACAAGACACCCAGCTCTGCAGCCACCCTTAGGTTTATAGTTGCCTGGGTGACACATAAAACCAGAAGAGCTGGCTGCAGCAGTGGCCTCTATAAAACACTTTGTTTTGCAAATAGAATCATCAAATCTGGCTGGCAATATTCCCCTCTCCCCCAATCTTCCAGTTATTTAGTACATTATGAGGATGTGATTTTTACAATTACAGGAGCCAGTTTGTGAACTGGAGGCTGCAAGATAGGGAAAGACCACAAGATAGTCTGACCCTAACATTGTGGTGTTGCTGAACTGAAGCCTGCTGAAGTACACCTCCAGGCTTCTTGTTATGCTGTAAAACCCAACCTATTTGTTTAGGCTACTGTCAACTTTTTCATTGGTTACAACCAAGCATATTCGTAATGGATAAAATACTCAAAATCTTCAGATATTATTGCTTTAAAATGAGAATTTAGAGTTTTTCTGGTTAAATATCTTCTTTTTACATATAAAAATTGATATTAGGGAGAGCAATTGATTGGCACAAGGTTATATGCCTAGTTTTTTTTTCTCTTGTAACTTTGCATGGGAACACCTTCAGAAAGGGCTCTGTGTTGACTACAAGTCATAAGCAATATGACTTATAGTATATAATGTCCAAAATGATAGATGAACAGCATCCTACAGCATCTCAATAGATAAACTGCCTGGAAAGAAATATGTCTTCTCCTTACCTTGTGCATGAGAACTGCTGGCTGATGAATTCACAGAAGATATGAATGTAAGAATGCTTGCCTGGGTGTGCTGGTAACTGCTCTTCATCATAAGTACTTAAGGGTTCATTTTGTTGGATGATTATGGTCAGTGATAGAAGTGGAGATGTGTGGCCTAGGGCAGCTGGTGCAGCAATGAATTCATTATTTTTGTCTACAAGGCCATCTCTGTCCCCACTGGAATACCTTCTGTGGATTTTTATATCACTTACAGCTAATGGGTCTAGATTTGCCACTTACATTTCTAAAATGAATTCCAGTGATATGATAGCATTTGAGAGTAAAGTCTAAAAAGGAAGTAGATAGAAGCTGAGCATATTGAGAATGAAGTTTTAGAAAGAGGTAGTTAGAAGCCGAGCATATTGAGAATGAAGATTAAAAAGGAGGTAGACTAAGTGTATACTGTAGAACCACATCCACAAGATGTACATTCTAGCAACTTTATTTTGTGCGAAGGTCTTTTTCCCATGATCAAGTCATAAAATGACCCAAACTATAAGAGCCTAATGCTGTAACCTAAACTCCTATGATTCAGGTCTTACCTCAGAAGTGACCTCTTTTGGAATGTCCCCTGGCCCCTTGGTCTGGTACAGCACCAGCCAGTCTATGACATTGCTCCATGTTTGTTCCTTTTTGGCTCATATCACCATCTGACAGATATTTTATTAATTTTGTTCCCTGTTCATTGCTTCTGTCCCCTGACTAGCATATCATTAGTGGTGGAGCCCATTCCATCTTGTTCACTGTGGCATCCTCAATGAAGATGGCAGGCCAGGCCACAGAGAAGGAGTTCAACAAATGTTTGTTGAATGTATGAAAAGTGGCTACAATACTCTAACAACTCAGCCACTTAGTCAAGTGAATAAATTATCTCTTAAGGGTGAGATGGAAGATGAATTCTCTCTTCATTTGGGTGCTGGTATTGATTAGTATGTCAGCCAAGCACTTTGCACCTCGGTCCACAGAGTTACAACATACATATGTGGAGAAAATGCTGGGTGACAAGAACTGCATGTGCCTTAGTCACAATAAAATTCATATTTATATATACATATATAGGTCAGGTGTATTTAACTTTTTTTTGCCTGAGTGATCAATGGTCTGAGTTACTGAGGTAAAGATAATTTTTAACTGTATCAGAATGATAATATTTTTACATTTCATGGAAAAATACATTATACAGATATTTTCACAGCCTACTGTTGATCATGTACTCTATGTATACATATACTTTGGGCTGTGACACCAATATAAAAGGCTTCAGAAACCAGGGAAATGTTAGCTTAGCTTAGGAAACTCACAGGGAGAGGATTGAAAAGAAATTTAGGCAACCATTAATAATAAGAGCAAGAGCTTGACCCTGTGCCCAAGAGAGAAGAGTTCCTAGTGAACCCCAGAGCGCCCCACCCCACCCTCAGTCATGTGGGATGTGGTATAGCAAGATCATTATTCAGCTCAGAAGAGCAGCTAAGCTAAGCTGCCAGCAAACTAAATTTTCAGAGTCAGATAAAACGTTAATTACAGATGTCAAGATTAGAGTTTGCTTTTTCTGCAAATTCCATGGGGTCTCTAAGCAACTTGATCTTTGAATCCCTGAGGTACTAAACATCTACAGAGAAGAGATTGTTATCTTAATGTTGCAAGAATCCCCACCTTGAGTGCTGCCAAGTAAAAATCCAGCTTAATGACACAAACTACAAGGAATATTTCTGTTTTTTTTTTTTGAGTGCTGACATTTAAAACACAATTTAAGCTAATAATTGTAAAGTCTTCTAAAATTCTGCAAGTATATATACAAGGTACCTTGTCTGACTTGAAGAAACAACTATGTAATCATCAAGTTTAGATTTTCATTTTAGGAAACCTTTCCATGCTCTACTTTTAAAAAATACTAGTCACTTTAAAAATGTCATTTTACCAGAGAAGCACTTCCCAGAAGAGAAATTTTACTGCTGTAAGACAAAACGCTGAGTCTTCATGTTTGATATTCATAAATGTGAAGTCACCTCCTCCCTTCTTGCCTCAGTCTATTAATCCTGATCACAGGGGATCCTTGAAACAAAATACAGATTAAATGACCAATGCCCAAGGTACAGAATAAATTGCTAACATCTAAGCAATATCTGCTTGTTAACATATTGTTATTGTGGCTACAGATTCTCATGCTACAAAAACACAGGTATACAAGAAATGTACAACTTCATTTGTTTTTTCTTAAGCACCAAACCTCACATCAATATGCATCCCCCATTCTGTTGAGTAGAACAATACATAAAGTTAGTCCCTTGTGGGTAAACAGTCTTTCCTGATTTAAACTCAGCTGGTTGAGCATCCCTTCTCTCCATTCTTCCTGAGTAGCAGATGGTATCATGGCATCAGGGAGGTGAGTCATCTGCCAGAAACTCATACATCCCTCTGCAGCCAAGGAAACGATGCACAGCTCATTGCCTTGCCCTGCCTTGGGTGATGTGGCTGGTGGATTTGGGTCCTCTTGGCCCCAAGTATCCACGCAGTCCTCCCCACCTATCCCTCCATGCAAGTCTGCTTGCCTCCCCCAGATCCAGATGGGCAGTGTGGGGGGCAAGTCCCTTTTCCTATTTTGTTATCACTCTCTTTTCACAGCTAACACTAGCCCCCTTTCTGACTTCTTGACCAAAATATTACTATTTTGTCTTTTTTTCTGATTCTATTTTTGCCTATCTAAAAATGTGTTTAACTTGAAAAACTCAATTTTCAGAAAAATTATAAGAATAATAATGAATATATGTAAGCCCTTGTCTAGACATAGCAATGGGTAACTTGCAGCTTCATCTGCTTAATTTCTTGCTCTCTGTCCACATGCATACATTCACAACTTCTTCCCCGGAATTCTTCACCATTTATGTCCCAAGAACAAGGCATTCTTCTGCCTTCTCAAATTTGGAAATTTAATATTAACACTATGTTATTACTAATAGTTATTATTTAAATAGTGTTTGTCCCCACTAAACTCATGTGGAAGCCTGTTCCCCAATGTAACAGTGTTAAGAGGTGATGGGAACTTTAGGAAGTGTTTTGAGACATGAAGACACTGCTCTTGGAAGGGATTGATGCCTGTCTGATGGGATTGGTTAGTTACCATGACTGTGAACTGTTAAAGTGAGGCCACACTGTGTTGGTCTTATTTATATTCCTGCTTCCCTTCTGCAGATACTTGCATCATGTTCTTTAGTCTTTCCAGTCACCAGAATTGTGAGCCAAATAAACCTTTTTTTGGTACCAGGAATCGAACCCAGAGGTGCTTAACCGCTGAGCCATATCCCCAACTGTTTTTATTTTTTATTTGATACAGGGTCTTGCGAAATTGCTTAGGACCTTGCTAAATTGCTGAGGCTGGTTTTGAACTTGTGATCCTCCTTCCAGAGCCTCACAAGTCACTGGGATTACAGGTGTGTGCCTCCACTCCTGGCCCCTTTTTATTTCTGATATGGGCTCTTATTATTTTTCCTATTCTGGCCTCAAACTCTTGAGTTCAAGTAATCCTCCTGTCTCAGTCTCTGGAATAGCTGGAACTACATGGGTGCCCCTCCACATCTGGCCACCTCTTTTCTCATTACCCAGCATCAGGTATTCTGTTACAGCAACATGCAGTGGGAAAAGACACCAATATACATGCATATTAAAGATTTTTCAATTTTTCCAGCATCTACTTTTCAAAAGTTTTTCTTCCTAATCTAAGATACAACCCAGGATCATTCATTTCATTTAGTTATCATGGATATTACTATCTTTTTTTAAGAAAATATTTTTTAGTTGTAGGTGGACACAATAGCTTTATTTTATTTTTATGTGGTGCTGAGGATCGAACCCAGTGCCTCCCGCGTGCTAGGCGAGCACGCTACCACTGCACCATAACCCCAGCCCAGATATTACTATCTTTTAATTGAAAATATTAGCTCAGGAAATTGTCAGAGTACAGGGAGGGAGAGGAAGTGAAACTGGGAGGGTAATACTCATTTTATTCCTTAGGCCTAGTTCTTGGATTTTAAAGCTTGGAAGCTAAGAAATTGATTCTTTTGTCACTGTTTGCACTTTTTTTGTGCATAGATGCCTATCCCGTGAGCAGTGAATTCCAGCAAAGGATAACTAGAAGCCTCCTCTTTTGAAGCCATACCAGTTAATATTACACTTTCAATTATTATCCTGCATATCCCAATGTTGTTGTATCAAAATGGATTTGCATCTTCTGTTTAAGTGGATTTTTTTCCTTGGGTGGCTTTTGATAGTTCCCTAATGTCACATTGTTCTGTCTTAAAGAAGTCAGTCCCTGGGAGGACGATGTTCTCTGCTTTCACTTGTTCACACTCTTTTCTAATTCCCTTCTCTAGCAACTGAGGCTGGAGAGCAAACACTTCAGATTGACTTTTGCAAGAATTTGAATGAAGCACATATGAAATTAGGGATGTTGCAGATGAAAGTTTGTAGGGCCCTGGTAAAGAAGTGAAATGCTTTCCCACAGCCTCGCGCAGCTGAAACATCAGTAGCAGCCTCCAGTTGTATGTGGCAGGTTAGGAGGGTCCTAGCTTTGTGATGAGCTCTGAAATGGGATTTTGGAGAAGGAACTCAGTTTATTAATTAGAGCTGATAATGTCTGAACTTTAAATCATTTGCAGATTTTCAGCATGACAACTTCATTACTTCTGAAAAGCTGACATTATAAAGTCAACAACTTTATGACAGTGAACCAAGGGTTCTTTGTGCTGTTCTAGACAGTATTTTATTTGACATCAGGGAGATGTTGTATAAATATTTCACTGGTAGAAGCACAGAAGAGTAATTATTCTTGTTCCAATAATAGTGTAAACAATTGAGCTCAGATTCTAGGACTTAACTCCCTGAGTACATGTTGCTGCTGAGATGTACAAAAAAAGAAAAAAAACTCTTCCTTTGAAAGAAAAATTATAGACTGAAAAAATATTCTCTATGCATCTATATGACAAGGGACTTGCATCAAGAATATACAAATAACTCTTATGGTTCATTAATAAGAAAATGCAAATAACCCAATTCAAATGAGCAAAAGATACAGACAACTTTGGTTAATAAGCACACAAAAAGTAGCTCAATATCACTAACTGTAGGGATGTGTAAACTATAATGCGACATTGTTTCAGACTCACTAGGATGGCTCAAGTTAAAAAAAAAAACTGTTAATCTCAAATTTTAATGACCCAGTTGTCCAACAATATTTGAATGGATAAACAAATTTTAGTATGTCCACACAAGGGTATCCTATTCAGTAGGAGGAGTAGGAGTGGAGGAACAGCATGGATAAATACCAAAACAAATACACGGAGTGAAAAAGCAAGCAAAAATGAACTATGATATGATTTCTTTCATATAAAACTCCAGAAAATCCGTTATGTACAGTGGTTAAAAGCAGTAGGGATGAGGAGGGGGGAGGAGTTACATAAGGACAAGAGAAAACTCTGTGAGTGATGTATATATTCTGTATCTTGATTATGGTGTTATTTTCACAGGGGCATAGACATATGTAGCTTACTCTATGTCATTAATGCCTCAAGTGGTTTTTTTTTTTTTCCCAAAAGAAATCATAGATTGGGAAAAAAGTTGCAATGTATTACAGAGAGCAGATGAGTATTCATAATATTACAAATATTGAAAGGTCATACAAATCAATAAAGAAAAGTGGCATAAAATGGGCAAATATCTCTAATGGTATGTATATGTGATTACAACAGCATAGAAGTAAAATGACGGGAGGGAGGTTAAGTGGAGTTATATTCTCACATCCTTGGCTTTCTTGGGAAATCACAAAAGTAAACATTTATGTTAGATTCACATTCAAGATGAATATTAGGGTGGGGGATGTGGCTCAGTGGCAGAGCACTTGCCCACTGTGTATAAGAATATATGACTAATAAGTTAGGAGAGAAGGGAAAAGTAATAATAAAAATACATAATCTAGAAGAAGGCATAAAAAGAGAAAAAGATACAAGAATAGGGGAAGGATTCTAAGTTTGAATATTTAGACCCACAATTATCGTTATTATTTATGGAGTTAAGAGACATAGATGTATACATAGAATTGTCACATAATTTCATTGCTCTGCATTACTTCTGGATCTCTGCTTCAATCTGCAATTAAGTTCCTTCCATTTGAGTAATTTATTTCCTCTGTAAGCCTGCTTCTAACAAATGTTTTTAGCACTTATTTATGTGGAAATATCTTTATTTTGCCTACTTCTAAATTTTTGTTGAGCATTCAATTATAAATTGACAATAATTTTTGTTCCCTGTTTCCCTGTTTTCCACAATCTTCTAAATTCCATTACTTGTGTTGAGAAGCGGGTATTGTTTTGGGCTTCGTTAGTCATGTTTATTTCCGCTTTGCCTACCTTTCTTTTTATTTTGAAAAAAAAATGAAAGCTATGAAAATTTTGAAAATATAATACAGTTAAAACCTGTGTCTACTTTACCAATATACACCAGTTATTAACACTGTTCACATTTGCTTCTGTTCATGTTGTGGATCTTTTGGAACAAAAAGTAGATGATATTGTTGTAGAAGTTTGGCTTTGGGTTGTGTTTCCTGGGATCTGATCTTGAGGACTCTTGGAAGGAGTCCCTTACACAGGGTGTTTATTGGTGGGTTCCTTTAGGACCAAGACCTGTGAAGAAGGGAAAAGGGAGTAGGAAGAGGACCAGACCAAACAATTTTTAGGCTAGGGATTTTGTCTTAAATGTGAGGAAAGAGTCCTTGTTTCCACATGTCCTTTGCCTTAGAGTTATAGGGTTGTTTGGGGAAGCTTGGGGAAGCAAAAGTCATCATGGAACTAAAATATGCAGCAATGAGCTGACCACTCAGATCACATTCCTCTTGACTGTGGAAACTGTCTATCCTAATCTAACTTGCTAACAACTCTGCCATTTTTTTTTTAGTTGTAGATGGACACAATGTCTTTATTTCATTGCTTTGTATGTGGTGCCGAGGATCGAACCCAGGGCCTCACGCATGCGAGGCAAGCGCTCTAACCGCTGAGCTACAATCCCAGCCCCTGCCATTTTTTTTTGAATTTAAAGTTTCTCTAAACATTCATATGATATAAATACTTGAAAAATTTCAAGTGTATTGGTTGTCTATTACTGCAAGACTTTACCACAAAATAAGTAGCTTGAAACAACACACATTAACCATCTCAGTTTCTGTGGGGCAGGAGTCCTGGCATGGGCTGGCTGGATCTTTTGCTCAGGATCACATGAATGTGAAATTACTGTGTTAAGTAGGACTGTAATCTCCTCTGAGATAGGGGTCTTCTTTCACATTCACTAGTTATTGGTAGGATTTAATTCCTATGGCTATTAGACAAGTTTCCATTTTCTTATTGACCTTTAGCAAGGATAGCTCTTATCTCCTAGAGGGTGCCCTGAGGCCCTTGCCACTTGTCCCCTTGCATAGGCACTTAACTGCTTGCTTCTTGGCCAACTTGAAATTCTCTCTCCACTCAGCTACAGCAGAATTTGTATAATAAGGCATAATTATAGGAGTCACCATCTCCTTATATTCTCAGTCCCCTCCTTCACTCCAGTAGAGGAGATTATATAGGTTATTTATACCAGGGAGCAGGAATCTCGGGGGCTACCTTACTGCAACAAGATTTTATGTCATCAATGAAAAACATCTTTGGAGAACTGCTTGGTTCTTATTCACATGCACTGACAAATAGTCCAGTTAGCAAATAAAAACAAAACAAACCAGCCAAAAATAATAGCATTTCAAAAATAATTTGGCTATCAAATAATTAAGAGATGGCCTTGGAGAAAAAAAATTGTTAAATGCCTTATTTTTATTTTTAAAAAAATGCTTAGAAACTCAGTCATGAGTTTATTAGCTCCCATAAAGTTTATTACAAAATTTTATCTCAGTACAATCAAAAGTTGATTCAGCATTTGTCCTAGTAATAAGAAGATAATTACAACAAATTTATAAATTATAAAAATGTGAGTAATTTTATTTTAAAAAATTTTGTTTTAAAGGTAAAACCCCAATTACTTCCTCACCCCATTTATTAAATTTTGGTCTGCCTTTTAATTTGCTTCATGTGGTTTTTATCTGTGATCAATTTCCATTGGGAAATGAAAGCCTGAATTTGAAAAATACTTGAAGTTTGGTGTATCATATTCATAAACTTTTGTCATCTGGTGGTTACCCATCATTCAAAGATGCCACCCAGTTATGAGGACTACATTTACAAAGATGGCATGTATACATATCTATAGGTATGAACTCAACTGGATGGGTTAAGCACAAAACTATTTGTTGAGCCACAGTCTTACATTTTCCCAGGAATGCTATTCAAAATTACTTAAAAACAGGAAGGCATGGGCACTGACCAGTCAGAGTGGGTGAGTTCCATAAGCAAATGATAGGGCCATTCTGGGGCATTTCAGATAAAGAGCACCTAGTTTGGGTCATTTCATCTCACTCTGAGCCAGTGTCATACTGCATTTATAACCTGTGAAGCTAACTTTACAAATGATTATGCTGAAATCACTCTAGTCAAAGAGGGTAAATTCCCTGTTGAACCATTTGAGAGTCCAAAGGTTAACACTCAGGCTTTTAAAAAGGCTCAGAGAAACTCTCTTTACACTCCAAACCATCTTCTTTCCTTTCTCAGGGTGACATTCCCGAAGGAAAAGAGAACAGCTGGGAAGAGGATGGGACTTTCATTCAGTTTGCATTCTAGGAGACTGCACATGGGCTATATTAGACTTCAACTCAGTTATTATTTTTGGTGTGTAGAGAGAGAAAGAAATCTTTCATTATACATTTCAGATACTGATTTGTACCAGACTTCACTAAGAAACTGGCCCTTTGACTTTGGGCCAGTGTAATGTTAGATCAGTGTCAGGTCTAACAGTCTGTAAGTCATGGCTCTAAAAGTGAGTGCCTCTTTAAGCTTTCTGTCCTAGGTACCTCACTCTATTCATCCTTATCTTGTCCTTGTCTTGTCCTTGACCATAGACTGACAATCCCTGCTTCCCATTTCCCTGGAAACTAGATCATTGAAACAATGCAAGCATTCACTTGTTAAAATATGTTTTCACTGTTCTTGTTTCTTCTTTACTTATTTATGTCTATTTATGTATTTTCAAAAGTATATATATTTTAAAGTGTATAAGCAATATTTAAGTACGTGTTTATAAAATGACTCCCCAGATGTAGACCTATAGAGAGGAAGAGAGGAAAAGTCTTCCTGGTCTTCCATCCTCCACTCCCACTCTTTATCTAAGGAGGGGTGTTGCTGTCGGCCAGTTTTGACACTCTCTTCTATGCATTTAGTACATGTAGATGCATATTTGTATGCATTTAAAAAATTAAGATCATCCTTAACATATTGCTCCATCATTTTTTGTCTCATAGTTTGTTTTAGAGAGTTTTCTGTGGAAGGAAAACTGGATCCTACTCTTTTTTTAAAGCTACATAATAGTGTGTTCGAAATAATAATCATGCTAATATGAATTAGCATGTTATGTGTCAATATTCTAGCTCTTTAAGAATGGTACCTCACTTTATTTTCATTAACCATACAAAAGAAGGAAATTTTATCATCTTTTTTTCCTTTGGGGAAAACCAAGTCACTGAAAAGCTAAGACACTGGACAAAATCATGTAGCTGGTAAGCAGTAGATCTGAACTATGAACCTAAGCAGCCTAGTTCTAAAGGCTCTGTCCCAACTGCTCCCCTTTACTTCTAGTATAGGGACACCATACTTTATTTAATATTTCCTTATTGATAGATACTTAGGTTACTAAAATTTTGATTATTATAAGTGATATTACATTGAATCCTTGTGTATATGTCTTTTTTGCTAATGTACAAATAGTTATGTGAGGTAGAGCCCTGAAAATGTGCTCCCTGGGTCTGAAAGTGTGCATTTATTTAAGTGTGATGGTTTAGTAAGAGGAAGCCTGACCATGACCAAATTTAGAGCACACTATAACAGTTTCATCTGAAGGACTTGAGAAACATCTGAACCCTCAAGCCCAGTTTATCCTTCATACCATGATCTCATCCTCCATTTCACCCTCCTAATCTTCTCCCCTGCTCTATCTCTAGGGAGGAGCTGACTAACCCACAGAATGCTCTGCTCTGTGAGTTACTGTTTATTTCATTTGTATCCAACCTGTCTTCTAGTGATACAATTAGCATATAGAGGAGGTCCTGTTGCCCAGGAAACTGTGTGAGTGAGATCCATCTTGCTGGGACATCCTAGCGTCTTCTTGGTTAGTTGGATTTGAACAGAGCTCTTGATTATTCTTATTCTTGCAGTCACAAGAATGCCAACTCATCTCCTCTGCCTCATTTGTTTATTCAAAGGTTTCATTGGCCTACATTCTTTTTTCTTAAAAATTTTTATTTAATTCATTTTACTTTTACTAGTTTTAACACATTTCTTTCACTATAATGTAGGCACCTTTTAAACAATATTGAACCCTCAGTGTAAATGCCATTTGTTCAAAGTCACATGTCTATCTTACCTCTCTCCTTTAGATGGGTGCCTTAACTGGATACAATGAGCTGAAATTTCTGAGTAGTCAAATTATTATGGTTTGATTTACTAGAGATACAAGCAGGGATTCACTTTTGAGTGCCCCAGGCAGGGAGTGAACAGGGAATGTTACAGAGAGTATGAAATAATACTTACTATAAATCCTTTTCTCTCAGGAGCTACAAGAAAAATCCTCGTTTGGATATGCAAATGAGAACATTGTTATAAGGGCCTGACCCTGTGATGATTTTCAGAAAAGATAGAAGTTGAGCTTATAGGCTGAATTTGCTGATAAAATTATATTCTGCTTTCCTGGAAAATATTCTTTCTCCTTGTACCTCAATAAAATCTATGCCCCATTGGATATTTAATAAATACTTTATAGTGCATTTTGTTCTTTTTCCCTTAGGTAAACTAATGGTAGAAAGTCTAAATCGAGTGTTTAAGAAAAATTCAGTTACAAGCCTCCTTTCATTTTTACATATACCATACAACTTCCTCAGCCAAGTATATTTTTCTTCACTTTAACTCTCCATTGCCTGTTTAAGTCATGACCTTTCTCACCCTCCACAAAGACAGAAATTAATTCAAAAGTCTTATCACTGCTTGAAGTCAATTCCTGAAAGATAACTTTGACCTCTTTGCAGATTCTTGTCTCTCCCTTGAAATTCTTCCCACCTTGTGTGAGGCAAGGGGATCATAAGGTTAGTTCTTCCTCTTGAAGGGGGGTCTGCCCACAAGCTGCACCGTGAAGTGAGCTGGAATCAGGTGTGAGCTATCAGTGGATATGGAGCTAATGGAATTGAGGGGTCTCCTGACAGTAAATCTGCCATCATGCAGGCATTTCAAGTTTTGGAATATTTCCTATATTTAGCCCATTTGTTATGGTGTCTTGTTTTGTAGGAGAATGCCCAGGGTGAAGTAAGCAAAAAACAGAGGCAGGATGCTGATGGACAAGAAGCAAGAGAGGCAAGTGAAAGTTCTTGCATTTATTGATTAGACTTGAGACACAATCTGTTTCCTTTTAAAATGTGATGTCCTAGCAAAAGCACTTTTGGAAAAGATATTACTAGACAAAATACAAATAAAGAAGTTTCTATTTGGGTTGAAATATTTAGGTTCTGTTGGCCAACCAGCCATTGGCCAGGTCAGATTAATGGATAAAAGTTTCTTTTAAAGTGTCAGACATCACTCTTTTCGTTGATAATTAAAGCATTATTATTAAGAGTCTGAACTTTTAAATTATTTCTCTTGATTGTCAAGAGTTTCCTTTTCCACAGAAACATACAAATGTCTTGGCAGAAGGTAAAATCACTATCAGCTTCGTCTTCACTGTCATTATGATGGCATATTCTCACTAAAGAAAAGAACATTTTGATGTTGTAAGCATCTGTGAATTTTCATTGCTCTGTATTGCAGTTTCCATATGTTCTAAGAAATGCATGGAAATTTCCACAGGAGAGGCTAACTCTGCCCTAGCTTTGATGTAATAAGCAAGCAAACTTTGTGGAAACTATTTTGTTACAGACTCCATAGTCAGAAAAAGATCAAATCCCACTGCCCTGTGGGATTTGGTCAGGAAGCCACAAAAAACCTCTTACCATATATTGACAGCATGAACCACCACTCAGGATACTCTTAGTAGCCTGCTCTCAAATCATGCTAAATCAAAGAAATGCCTCAATATTTCTTTTTAAAAATATTTTAATTGGTGCATTGTAATTATACATAGTAGTGGGATTCATTATGCCATATTCAGCATCTAAATATTTCTAACTACAACTACCATGAGTTTTCCTTTGAAGTCACTGCTGCTGCATATTTACAAATAAACACATTTTAACCGAGTTGCCTCTGGAAAATATTATTAAATGGGAGGAGCTAGTCTGGGATGAATTCCTTTTTGCAGAAGAACATATTCAAATCACTGGATTCTGAATTGGTAGTTTTATTCAGGCTAAGGTCTATCTAAGTAGAGATGAGAAGATTTCTTCATTCAAGTGTGAAATGTCATGGAACTATTGGTTTGACTGTTCTACAGAAAGAAGCAGAGGGAACTTACAACACACATGGAATTGGTTTATTTATTTATTTTTGATACTGTGTCCATAATGGAATGAGATCAACTTCCTAAGCCACATATAAAAATTACTTTTAGCTTCCTGCTGCATGTCATCAGATATAGCACTATCCTGAATTTGACAGTATAGTTGCTGTCCTGACTTTATACTGACCCTAGGCCCCCTTGTCACAGCTGCCATCCAGGAATCCTTCTTGAGTAGCCCAATGCCCTGGACTGTGAGTGAGAGCCCACCCAACTCTAATATTGTCTCTTCATAGAATCCTGTGTAGTTGCTGCCCCCATACTGGACACCTTTAGATATTAGTTCAAATTGGATCTAGGCTAAATTTTCTATACTCTCTTAAGCTTCCTGTCTTGGGGTCCAGGTGTAGAGCTGGTTAATTCTCCAGTCCTATTCGTACCTGTCCTTGGCAGGCCTGTGTTCAGGAAAGGAAAAAGGACAAATAAACTTGAATATACAATCTCAAACAATGAGGGAGGCAAATTCACTTCAATAATCTCCAAAAGTAAATCTAATAGTTTTAATTCTCACTTCTGTTTACAGTTTTTATATATTGAGAGCTGATTGGTTTTACAGATGTATCACAAAGGTGATTAAGTTATAAGCCACTGGATGTCACTATTAAGCTATGCAGCTATAGCTAGTTGCAGTAGAGATTTTCTATAGAGAATTGGAAGAAAAGGAGATACAGCCAGGGATGGAAGCCATTTGAACTGTTTGGATAGGTACATCTGCAGTGTCAGTGTACTATGGCAGAGTTTGCACTTAGGTTCCTATATATTTTCTTTAGACTCATTTCATAATGGTGGTTAAACAGTACTAATAATCAGAAAATTCCCCCAGCACAAAAAGCCAAGGAGAACCCATTTATCCATTTAGTATCTCCATTAGTCACATTCTATAAGCAGAGTATTGGCTGATGAATTATGAGGTTTCAAGAAAAGGTGAATTTACATCATGCATTAAGTTACTTAGAATTACTTAGAATTAAGTTAAGTTACTTAATTCTTACTTAATTAAGAATTAATTAATTAATTAAAAATTAATTAAGTTATTAAATTAAGTTACTTAGAATTCAACTATGGCAAAAAAAGAAAAACAATACAAATAGATCAGTGCTATGGTTTGAATGTCCCCTCCAAAACTCATGATGAAATTGAATTGCAACAATATTAAAGAGGAGGGTCTTTAAGGGGTGATTAAGCCTGGGGATTCCACATTCATGATGATTAGTGCATTGCTGTGCCAATGGCTTTGTTATAGAATCTATCTCTCTCACTCTCACTCTCTCATGACCCAACATGGAGACTTACCAGATGCTGATGCCATGCTCTTGGACTTTCCAGCCTTTAGAATTGTATGATAGGTTTCTTTTCTTTATAAATTAGCTCAGAGTAATGTTACTTCCTGTCTCTCAGACAAAGGCTGAGGCTTTAATATTCTGCTCTGTCACACTAGAGTTGGAAGCCTGTAAACTGCATTCCTCAGACATTTTTGCTGTCTGGCTTCTGGTTCTATTAACTTGAGGGAAATTAAAAGGTGATAGGAAGGCAAAGAAGATTCCCTCAGTTTCCAGTTCTAGTCAGTTCCCTTCAGCAGTAGTACACAAGTAGGACTCCAGCTTACTTGGGTGTTTATGTGTCAGTTCCTCTTAGAGTCACCACTAGAGCCCAAGTGGTAATTGTGTAATGTCCTCCTTGGAGGCTGTGCAGAGGTTCCTCAGTGAACTGATCGTCTACTCTATAGTGACCCTTCTCCCAGGCTTCTAGGTTCTGATGACACCAGGTCTTCCCTTTTATTTCCTAGTCTTATAAGTGGTAGCTGCTTGCCAAGTTACCACTAGCAGGACTATCTGAGCAGTCCCTTTTGCTCTTTCCGCCTTCCAATCATAGTGGAACCAATCCCCTATATTACATTACCTCTGCTGGAAACAGCTAGCATGAATTCTGTTTTCCTGAAGGGATCCTGAGTGCAGTAAGTATGAGATGAGAGATGTGAATGTTTCCTTTCCTCATTCTGTGTCAGGTTTTATATAATTCTCATGATTGAAACATCTTGCAACATTGGACGAGATTCTAATGTTTACATTCTTACTTTGCAAACAATATAGACCTAATCATAAGCTGACTGATTCAGGTCAACCAAAATATTAGAACATGAAGCTTCATGTAAATAACAGAACTAGTGATACAATGGCCTGTTCCACAACTGGAGGAAACCTGGTCATGTCAGACTTAATAAATGGGGTCTCCCCATTCGCCCATTCTGAAAGATTTCTAAGGATGATTTGGCCATCGCAGATTTTCGCCTTACATGTCAACTACAGAAGCTGAACTTTTCATAACATATGTCTCCATAGTATAATCTTGTAAAGCTGTGTAAGCCAGTAATTCTTGAATTCAGAAGCTTTCAATCTAGTAGAAGAAATAAGGCATACACAAACAGGGAGACAATGTGTGGCAATGTTTGATTGGAGCAACACACCCAAGGACAATGCCATTTGTTACCTGTTAGCAGTCAGACTCCATGAAATAAATTGGAACAGTAGAAAGACAACAAGGAATATGATACACAGGTTCTTCTAGAGATTGAATTCAATTGCTTGCTTAGAGAAGGAAATGATTAATATAACTATAGGCTGAATATCTCTTACCTAAAAGATTTGGGACCAGAGATTTTCAGATTTTGGGATATTTACATGGACTTTACTGGTTGAGCATCACTAATCTAAAATATGAAATGCTCCAAAATTTGTTGTTGTATCATTTGCACCCCAAAAGTTTGAGATTTTAGAACATTTCATATTCTAGGCTTTTGAATTAGGAATTCCTAGCCTGTATTTCCATCTGAGAGATCTGTTCGGAAGAAGATGCTTGCCAATGAATTTGGCTCAGCATACAACATTATATTCTGATATGCCAATGCCATTCAATTTCCTTTTTCTCAGTGACCATGGAGAACACCTGATTACTTCCTCAAGGTCTCTGAACAGTACACATTCAAAGGCTTAATAGACCAGAGTTAATTCTTCATTACATGTAATGAATTTCTTTCTCAGTAGCTTATGGTCTGCCTTTTCCCTCACTAGAAAACATGGGATGGATAGTGTGCCCTGTTTCCAGTTTCTATCAGCCCTGGTCATTCATGTCTCACTTCTGGAGCTGATGAAACAATCATTGTCCTTTTGGCACAGAACCCCAGGATTAGAAAGGAAAGAAAGGAAACCTTCCAGCTATCATGCTGGGACCATGAGTCCACCGGAGCTTTTGAACCTCAATACATTTCATCCCCTTATCAGGTCATTCATCTTTGAAAGTGGTGACAACACCAGGGTGAGAGATGACCTAATGATGAGGGACGTCTTCACAAGTTAACATTTGATAGAGTGGTTTTCAAAGAATAAGGGGGGGAAATGTATAAGGCAGATTAGCAGTCAACTCTTTCCTTCAACTATTTATTCTTTTGGGATTCAGCACTTTTAAAAAATATGTTTGCTTAAAATCCTCCAGGGAGTGACTTAAAAGAGAGGACCTAGAAGGAAAGAGTGGGATTTGAAGCTGCAGAGAGAATATCTGTTGCCTTTTTTCCTTCATGATTTGAGCTAACTTGAATGGTCTCTGTCCTGCCAAATGACTTAGCTTGAGGAATTTCCCCCCCCTGGTTTTGGATAGTGATGGGAGGTGTAGAATAAATTTTCCCTGTAGGTGCCCCTCCTATTACCTTGAACTATATCAAAGCTTGTTCCACACATAATTCTGTGCATTTATTTTCTCTTTTTATGGCAACTCATTCCAGATGAATGTGACAACTTGATAGGTACTAATACAATGGGAGTAATAAACATTTAAAACGGGTTTTACTTTGCCCTAAAACAAAATATATGTGTAACTATAGCTTGCTGAATAGAACATAAAGCTTTTTACAAATGAAGGATCTAATGAGACACTGATACGTTTTGAATATTGGTCTATGAGATTGCTAGAAGAACTTGGCTGCCTTACAACATTACGTTATAGACAAACTTCAGCGTGGAGTAATACAATTCATATACACCTTAATGGGAACCTCCTGGCTCTGACTCACAGCAAGAAATGAAGCCAAAGACTTTAGTCTGTAGTTCTTGCTCGAGTTCCTAGATTTACATCTGGAGTCATATTTACTTTGTGTTTATTTTCTGAAATCAATGATATAATGGTGGCCAGGATTCTGGGTACAGTTGGGGGATGCTTCACTTTTCAAAAGAGAGCCATGTCAGAAATGTTTAGAAGCTAAGCCAAAAGAGACTTTCTTCTTAAACATAAGAGCCCACACAGAGAAAGCCTTTATTTAGAAGTCATTTCACTAGGATATGTGACAGCAAATGCTACGTTCCAAAAACAAAAAAAGAAGAAAAAATGGTTAATGAAATTAAATTGCAGCATGTAAGATCTCTAGATTATAGGAAGATCTAAAACTTCCAAACTTGCAGTCAGTTAAAATGTGAAACCAGCTGTTGTCATTTGGGCCAGATTGGTTGATGAACAAGTCATTTTGCTGTCTTTTTTTTTTTAATATTTTTTTTATCTTTATTTTATTTATTTATTTATTTTTTTATGTGGTGCTGAGGATCGAACCCAGTGACCCAAGCATGTGAGGCAAACGCTCTGCCACTGAGCCACAGCCCCAGCCCCCAAGTCATTTTGCTGTCTTAAAATATGAACCTGATGAAAATAATGTTAATTGTATCTATATAATGTGATCAAAGGACTTTGAGACAATGAAATTAATAAGTTTCATTATCCCAACAACTGATTGGATTAAAGGTAATTGTGACTCACAGTGATGCAGCAAAATTCTGTTTCTGAGATGAGCCTCCCTGGCCAGGACAACTATGGTTGTTTTAGTTGTAAAAACACAGTGTCAGTCTCTATGACTTAAGTAATACAGGTGGTTGAGGCAATTCTCCAAGTAGTCTAATTCAGAGAAAACACTGGCTTTTCTGGAAATTACCTGGGTCATTTGACATGTGTTTTGCTTGAACTAGTTCAATAATGTTTTCAATTCTCTATTTTTCTTTTGCCAAGGAGATACAACCTACACAATATCTGGACCCCAAACAAGAACTACAAATGGAAGATTTTCTTTCTTTCTTTTTCTATATTGCTATAAGGCTTTTTTTCTTTTTTAAGCTGGCAGGTGAATTCTCACTTAAAAGTAGAAAAAATATTGTTCTCATGCTCTCAGTCCATATGGCATTGGAAGTGCAGTGGTGAAAAACCACAGAGCTCTGTAGTGCTGGCTAAGCCAGGAGTCAGAATGCCACCACACATTAGCTTTGCAATCAGACTGGTACACAGGATCTTCCACACCAATGGTTTTCAAATTTTTTGCCAATGATTCTATCCAATAATGAGGATTCCACTAACTTGGAAAAAGGTCAGTTTTCTAAAGAGGATATTTATATGATTATAGTATAAATGTCAAATTTAAATACCAGGAAAAGATGATTAAATCAAATGCCTAGGTGTAAGATATAATATAGAGTAGTGGGGACTATGGCAAATTGGAGCATTCATGCCCCATCTAAAGGCACCATCCCTTATGCATCTTTGGCAAATATGTGTGCAAATATTCTGATGTTGCCAGACCTTCCATTTCTCAATGAAAGTCAGAAATCTAGATCAATATATACAATTTCCAAATCTTTAAATGTTGGCATGTTGGCAACCTTTTAGAATTTGAGGGAACCAATTAACAACACCCTTTCTCTTCTCCTCTTGTATTCATTATCAATTGAGAAGTGTCATAGGAGTTAGAAAGATGGAGATCAAGATGTCATCATCATTACTGATAAAGCTGATTGAAGAACAAGGCTAGAATCTGCAGCCAAATGTATTTTCTAATTACCACTTTCAGAAGAAATCACAGGTCTGAAAAATTGCCTTCTATGAGGAGAAAAGGTGAAAAGGAGAGAGATCAAGGTGCTCTCGGGTTTTTAATAGAATAACGCTACCCAGTTATGAAATGAGGACCCATGAATGTCAGAACCAACCTCCTCCCCATCAAGGAAAGAGATCAGAGAGCTTAGAGGGGGGCTCTGCTCACTGCTACCTCACTCATGAAAGTGTAAGGGAATGAAAGCCAAGGGAATGGAATTTCCATGCTAATAGCAATTAGTTCATTTTAAAAAATGCGGTAGAGGCCAAGCACATCCAGACTAGCCCAAAGATACTCTATTTATGACCTCTGGCTATAGACAGTCTGTTTTAAAATTTGTCAGTTATTTGCAAATATTTTAGTCCTAAATTTTTTTAAGACTTAGAACATGCCAGTAATACTATTATAGGCATAAGTGGTAAAATTGAAAATTTCTTTACTTTTATGGAAATTAATACGTTTTGATGGTTTTGTACAATACTTGAAAACTTTCATCTCTCCATAGAATAGGCTTTCCTGACAACATATGTTAGAAAATAGGTTTCAGTTGATACTCAACCCCATACACTTTATTTACCTGGTCCCATAAAGAAAGCCAAAGTGCAACAGTCCCAGCCCTAGTTCTGACCTCACATATGAGCCTAGGTTTAGTTTCACATCTGTTAAGTCTGCTACCTTCCAATTTTCCTTGCCTCACTCTTCTATTTTAACATCTGTAGTTGTTTTCTTGGTGATGATTTTGATTCCTCCATGATCTTGGCTCCTTTTCTCCTGCTCTTGTCTAGCCATCCTCTCTCTATGTGCTGAGTAAACACTCAACCAAGTTCAACAGCAAAGACCTCTCCTACCCGCCAACACACACGTTGTGATTCGCCCATCATTCAGCTTGCTCTAGCCCCTCCAGCAAGAAATGGCATTAATAGTTTTTCAATTCTTGGTGGTTCTGGAAATGCTTATTATCAAATAGTTTACAATGAAGGGAACTTTGGCTGAAGCAACAATATTTGTTATAGCAAAGTAGGTTCTGTTCTCATGGCTGGACATTATAAATCAATTTCTTATTTAGTAGAGAGAGCAAACAAAGTCATTTTTGATGGAAGAATCTTAAGATCACCCTCTCTCACGTGACTGAATCTCAGAAATCTTTTAAAATCTGGCTTCCATTTTTAAATAATTCTTCTAGAATCATAATCAACTAAAAACATCTTTTAAATTTCATTGTAGTGGTCTGGGGCTTTTTTTTAAACTTTAAAAATTTTATTTTAGTACATTATACATAATAGTCCATTTTGACATATTTATAGATGTATATGACATAGTTTTATCTATTTTAATACACAGTGCTATTCCCTTCTGTTCCTTTCTTCCCCCGATTTCCTTCCTTAACTATATTGGAGTTCCTTTTATTTATTTATTTTTAAATTGGTACATTGTAGTTATACATAAAACTGGAATGTATTGTGATATATTCATACATGCACATAGCTAATTTGGTCAACTTTATTCCCCACTTCTCTATTTTCTCTCCTCTTCTCCCTTTCCACTGGTCTCCTGCTTCTGCTGTACTAATTAATATCCCTTATATGTTCTTTTTTTAAAATTAGTTAATTAATTTATTTTACAGTAAAATGCATTTTGACATATAGTGCACAAATGGAGCACAACTTCTCATTCCTCTGGCTGTACATAGTTCAGAGGCACTCCACTAGTGTAATCATACATGTATATAGGGTAATAATGTGTGGGTCTGGGTCATTTTTGATGTACACTCTCCATTTGCTGTTCTTGGAGTTCTTTATGATTATTCAAAAGCCATTTTTTTCTAGGCAAATGACACCCACATATCAAAATGACGACCTTTTCCTTTCATATTATCCCTAGCATTTTGTCACCTAGGACTTTCTCCTATCAACATTCAAAGGAGCACTAGAGGGTCAGGGTGCTTTAGAGGGGGCACTAAAAGAGGACAATAGAATTTATGCTTGGTGGTGTACTTCTTTTGTTCAAAGATGACCCTATTGGATAGATTTACTGTCTGTGTATGTGGACACAAGGAAAATAGCTCAGGCTTCCTCAGCCTGCTCAGTTAGGGGCCTTGAATTGCACAGCCCACTGGCACAGCCCATGGGGAAGTTAATCTCCCTCAAGCCAGGAAGAGGCCAGAAGGCCAGGCCCCACAGCCAGGCCATGCAAAATGAAGCAAGAAGTTGATGGTTGACCCCTAGGCATGTACCATGCATCCAAAGTCACCAAATAGCTTTCATTTATTGACTCCCTGCTATGGTTTTTAAACTGCTGTATGTGAGGTAGGGAGCCTCATAAATGAGGAAACTCAGGCTCAGAAACATGAAAGACATATCAAAAGTCGCATAGCTACTCAGCAGCAGAGCTATGGTTTTATTTGAGGTATCTGACCCAATGTCTGTCAAACACTGTCTACTAGCCTGTTCCAAAAATTTTGCTTGTACCTAGGTATTCAGGTTAGCATTTTAGTATTCTAGTTCCCAATTTAGCTGGGAATCATGGTAACTTGCCTGGATTTTCTTTCTTTCTTTCTT